>JAOEGS010012470.1:8632-27607 GCA_025447755.1 Corythornis vintsioides | reverse complement strand
ACTTTTATATATATAACTTTTTTTTATATATATAACTTTTAGCTAGCAGTGATTCTGGACATGGGTATGAGCGACTCTAATCACAGACGTGACTCTAGGAGCGAGTCTAGGAAGCAGTTCTCGGCAAGCACTCTGGAAGGCGCGGGTCAGATGGGAACAACCTATTCAAAGCACTTCTTCTCCTTTTCTCTCTACTGATACCTTTGCAGCCGATTTCAGCTGATAAACATCATTCTTGTGCTACAGCATCATTCTTGTGCTACTTGGGTTATTGTTACAGAGATCATAAAAGCTCCAAATAAGCAAACTTTAGAAACGAGTCATTCAGCCGATTGTCTCACCTAGAGATGGCCCTTCTCCTTTTGTTCCCGAGGTGAAATGTTAACTTGCTTTTCTTTGAAGACTTTCATAGATAGACTTGCTATCAGAATCAGCAAATTACAGTGACCCAATATCCTGGAAGCTAGTGTTCAGGTCAGGCGTCTATCTGAAAGTTACTTTTTGCTCTGGCAGATGATAAAATAACGTGAAGGAAGCAATTATGTTGTTGTTTGGTTTGGTTTTGTTTTCCTGTGCTTTCAGCAAATGCTGACTCTTAAGGTAATATTAAAATTTGCAACGTTTCAGCTGTTATCAAGGTTGATTGAAAAGTAAAAAAAAACCCAGGGAAATTTGGTCATCTGTTTTCATTAGAAATTTGCAAGGAAAGAACCTCAGTAGCAATAGTAACCCATGATAAGATTTATTTAATTATTTTTTTTTACATGATCCTCTGAAGTAAAAATATAAAGGATATCACAAAGGTCAAAGACAGAGCAAATATTCAGGAGATAAAAGATGCTATTAAATCCAAACCAAACAAAAAAATAACTTTAAAACTGCCCAACTATTTTTCAGAACGTTTTTTTTTTCCCCTGCATTTCCTACATCAACGTTTGCCTGGAGGAAGGGAGGGAAAGTGATGACAGGGCAATGTAATGATGGGAGAAAGATGATTAGAGGTGACATTAAAAAATAAAAGTGATGGTGAGTAGCACTGTGAATAGCGATGCCAATTCCTATCAGTTTGTCACTCCACAGCTGGCAGGTTATAAGGTTTTTCAATTCTTTAGAAGAGGGTCTATAATCATTAGAAAAACATAAATTTCAGATTCTATAGTCAAAATGTGTTGTCTTTTGTTCATTTGTTTGTTTGTGAGGTTTTTGTTCTTTTTGTTTATTTGTTTTTCCCCAGATATTAATTTTTCTGCATTCTTGTTTAAAAGTTTGGTTTCTAATGAAAAATTGGTATGTCTAGAGTATATTGTGAATTACGAGTACTAAATAGGTGGAATTGAGATGCAATGTATTCCACAACAGCTTCTCAAACTATTTGCTAAACCCCACAAAAGAACATAAACATATATTAAAAAAGGTGGGACGGGTCATTCTCTAGAAGGGATAGAACATTGCTCTTTAAGATGTATTAGTTGATTTCTACAGCTCCTAGGAATTTAGATTTGATTTTTTTTCCCCCTGGAGCTATTTGGATGTATCGCCCCTTTTTAGTTTCCCTGCTTGCACAAGAAAATTAATGTCCAAACCTTTAAAGTACTTTAACAACAATGTATTAAAAATTGTCACTGGAATCAAAGGATCGATTTTATCAGCAGTTTACACCAGAGAAGGATCTGCCTCCTCTATTTAAGCAGACACAGGCAGAGCAGTAAACAACCTCTCAGTACCTGTAAACTGAACTGTAACTGCCTCACATTTCAGTGAAAACACCTCTAGATTTCTTGGCCTCCCTGGAAATGTTGGGTTAACAGCACTGAGCCTGTTTAGCTCTAGCAGTTGCCTTGCATTTTGCTTTCTGGAAAAGAAAATGTATGACAAGGAAGAGCTGCCAGGATTCCTCAAATCCCTCTTGTCTCCAAAGACAACGCCAGCATGTTTATTTCTCCAAGTATCCCCAGGTTTGGTTTCATTTTGTTGTTGGTTTGGTATTTTTTTCTTGGAAGGAGGACTTGCTGTCTTCTCTTTTGCAGAAAAGGGAGTCCTTGAACAGCTCCTTCAAGGGGAAAATTAGGCAAAAAGAAATGAAACAAAAGAAAATTAGGAACATGAATTCTTTGGGAGAAGAAACCAAAACATTGTCACCCAGCTCATAGCTGTTACAACCTTACACTTTGCTGTGACCAGAACGCACCTAACGCTAGTTTCCTTCATTTCATGTCCTTCACAAGATGTCTTTGGAAGGAGCTGAGGGATACACCTTCCTCCAGCAATGCCCATGGGCAGGGATGGAGAAGGTTGGACGGGACCCCAGTAGGTGCCAGGGTGCCACCTGGATTTTCTATCAAGCATCTCAGTGGTTCAGGCTGCCACTTGGTGAGCCCTGGCCTGCTGTCACCAGCTGTGTGCTACCTGTCACACAGGCTGTGGGTAACTTGGTTATCTTTTTTTTTTTTTTTTGTTAGCAAAGGGAAAGCAATATGACTCCAAGGAAATTTTGGGAATATTGCTTCTGCTCTGTATTAAGCCGTTAATCTGTTTGGAGTCGTGTTAGTTAACGGCTTGTGTCCGTGAAGGAAGAGTGTGAATACTGCTGAGGCAGAGAGATGAGGAGCAAGGGCAGAGTCTGTTGTCATCACTGGGCCTTTCTGCAAGAGTTTCACAGTAGGCAAAAATTAAATAAAATTGCATCAGGAATTAGTTTGGCTTGTAGGATGGCTCCTGACTGAAGGCTAGTTTTTGGTCCACTTTGATGTGTTGAAGAACAAGAACTTCCAGTACCAATTCTGCTTATGTACGTAAACCGTGGGGGTTGGAGAGAAAGCAAAGTGACATACTGGTTCTCCTCCTGTAAGAACGTAGGCTGGAGTCCATCGTAGTCGCTATGAAGTGTATAAGAATGATAACAAATGCTCAACACAAGCGAAGTCAAGAGGCCAATAAAGGCTGAAGTATTTATACACCTGTGGCTTGAATAGCTGGGTAATGAATGACGAACCTTTCTCCTGCATGCGTGTTTTTCTTTTCCGTTTCTCTCTCGCACTGCAGCGAGGCTAGTGCCCTTTGAATTGTTTATACCTTGTCAAACCTGTTTTAAATAAACCCTTGTCCTGCCTTTTCGGTCTTGTCAGGGAAATTGCTGCCCTCTTCTGGTTTCAAGCAGTTCTCCACCGTCTGAAGGCATCTCCAAAGCGAATGCCAGTTTCAATATGATAATACAATACAATATGAAATTAATTAAGGCTAAACAATAGTTTCTTTAAGACTAAATCAGAAATGAGGGCAGGCAGCCCTATCCAGGACAATAGGATTGGATCCAAATGCAGTTTTAAAGACGTGTCCCACCTCCCCTGATCAGAGTGCATTTAATGAGATTCATGCAATTTCTTTCTGAAAACAATAGCTTTAACCATTGGTTGCATAACCCAGGATATCCAGCTGAGGCCCCCCAAGTACAGAGTGTTCCACCAAAAGGAATGACAAAAACTCTTCTAGCTCAACTTAAATAATTAAAACAAGATCTGGAAAAGTAGCCAGCCCGGTGAGATGCCTTTTTAGGGGGTCAGGGAGTGGAGGAGGCCAGATAAAGCTCCTAAGGGTAAAGTTAAATTTGTCCATTACTATTCTCTTTCTGCGGAGACAGGACTGAGTAGCACGAATCGCCAAGACCCCTGAGAGTCCTCAACCCCCTCTGCCTTTTGTGGCTTTCATCACCTTGCAGAATCAGGCCCCACTGCTATAATTCAGAAAAGACTATCTATTGTCTACATAGAAAGTAGGTCTCGGGCATATACTCACTGAGATTAGTTTGAATTTAGACTGTGATTTGTGGCTCTCATTTTACATGAAGTTTAAAGTTTCTTAGCTGCTTGGCTACTCTGAACTGAAGGATCTTATGCCATGTAAGTGGGTGGGAACAAGCCGTGGCAATCCAGACAGTGCTATAGACAATGCTTATTTAGGATTGTAGAAGCATTACAAACAAAGGAAAAAATTCCTCTTGCCCCTTCAGCTACAATAGCTTCATCACAAAGCATTCAGAGCAACAAATGCCATTTTCCAAAGAGTTAGTACCAGCAATCTGAGGAGAGTGTGCCCTTCGATGGGTGTGCGGAGAGCTAAGAGCCTCTAAAGCCTCTACTAGGGCATATTAATAGCAAGTACTGTACTTCAGAAACTAAACACTTCATGCATAGCAAAATGCTTACATTAGTTTTCCCTGCACTTCTAAGACTGAAGCTAAGTCGTGCTTTGAAGATCTTGCTTTTGCATCCCATTGTGATAGCAGCAATCCTGTTTGTCGAGTGATTTTGAAGCAAAATGTAGCCTTGTGGCAAACAAAATCTCCCGTTCCCAAGGCAGAGGTGAAGGCAAACGCCAGGTGCTTCTCTGTTTAGAGCTGCAGAGAGGAACACTTTCAGTATTTTCCCTGCTCAGAACTTGCAGATACAGAGCGTGTGGGTGAAGCTGAGGTTTCACTTTTATCTGGGTATTTTAAAAGGCTGCATTTCCTCTAGCGCTGAGGCAGAACACAATTAAAGCTGCATTACTGGTGCCTTTCAAGTATTTACTTATGATAAGGCCAGGTCTGACTCTTTCTCTTCACAGCAGAGCATTTGACTGCTCTACAGACATGATTCACTCCAGCAGGGTGTTCCTGCACCCAGTTTTTCATAGACATCTGTAGCAGCATTTATGCCTAAATAACTGGTTAAATGAACAACTCCAGAACCACCAGTGGTCGAGAGCACAGGATTTTTCTATGATCTATGATTTTAATTACTTTTACCAGCTTTATCCTGCACCCGAATCTGTGTAAGTGATGTGTGTGTTATGGTGTGGATATGTGCAAATCAAGCATACTCCAAATTCATTCTATTTTTGTTACGTGAAGAGTAAAAACCAGGCTGACATGGCCAAAATGGGATGTCCAGATTGCTGCATCCCTAAGCACCGACCTGAGACTGAAACTCAACAGGGATTTATCACCTTTTTGAGGTGTTCCTAATCAAATGCTGCCTGATAGCAGTACTGAGATACATAGAGTTGAGTTTGTTTCTCACAAGCTTGCTGCATGTCTAATTCCAGCTTTGTGGTTGCATTAAGGGATGAACAAATCCACTTGCTGCTCACGTAGGTTTCTGTAAAGACTTTATTCACGATAGAGCCACCTTTTCCCATGAAACAGAGGAGAATTACTGTGTGTACTCCCTGTAAATTTTTCTCTAAAGGTATCTGAAGATATCCAAAAGGTATCCAAAGCTATGTTGATGGTGGACATGCTGGAGGAGGAAAGCCATGGCCTTAGTGCTTACAGGAGGTCTTTGCAGGTGCCCAACTCCTTCCTGGTACCAGAGAATAGAGCTGGCAGTGGCATCGGGGTCGTGCTTTGAGATGTTTCTTGTATCTGATCGAGGCCAGCCTACCCTGCCACACTGTCACTTCTGTGTCCAAGTCTACACACTCTTCTTTTTAAACAGGAGTCATTTTTAAATGAAGCTCTATATGGTGTCAAGGGTATGTCAGTCTGGGCTGAAGGATCATCGTAAAATGCTTTCCTTTTCTTAAAAATAATCTCAATTTTGGCAGAAGAATCTGCCCAGCTGTTACTTTGTACACTGGCACATGCTGCTATTGTTGGCTGTCCCCACCTGGATGGATTTGTGTCCAACCCACATTTGTAAATCATTGAAACAAGGTATGGGGGCTAAAAACCAAACAAACCCACAAACAGCAACATGGCTCTGCGTGCTACCAGATGCCACTGGGGTGATCTCAAGCATAAGCTGTAGATTTTTATCTTTTAAATGGAGACGTCCCTTGGGCACAGCCACTGCCCCTGTCCACAGCTATCCTTGTCACCCAGCTGTCCTCCGCGCTTGGCGCTGCGAGGCTCACACCATAAGGCCATGTTTGCAGTGTGAGGAGTATAGCAGCGGACAAGGGCAGGGATCGAGGTCTGGGGTCCTGGGGACATTGTGGTTTTAAGGGACTGGCATCTCAGCATGTGTAGTCATCCTTTGGAAGGGCGAGACCACAATCAAAAACAGCCAGGGCTCAAGGCCGCCGTATGCTTTTATTTGCATTTATTGCTTGCGATTGCAGCTGTTCATCTGGAGATATTGCCAGAATTAGCGGGTAATAAGACCAGACAACAAAGGAGTCTAAAGCTAACAGAGGGAGGCTGAGATACTGTGAGGCACTGCAAGATGGGAACCATTGTTAGGGCCCTGTTCCTAGCCACGCCAGCTTGCCACTCTGGGGAGCTCCCAAATGCCGTTGCCCCAGACTCGAGCATTCGTGGCATGGCCCTACCAAGGTTTTGACCTGTAAGCGTACTCAGGCAGGTTAAACTTAGTTCTTTATTCCTTGCTCCTAATCCCAAGGATGGCTTTATCTGGTATCATAACTCATCAGTTATTCCAGGGTTTTGATGATAAAAGTCCCCATCTGGATTTGTCACTGTTCCTCACACCAGCTATGTGTCAAAGCCACCTCTGCACAGAATTCCACTAGTGCAGTGGATGTAAAAATGGGTGAGCCCTTTTTTTGAGGTCTGTTCTCATCTTTGGCTTTGCAACACGTCTCCTACCCTCTCCACACAATTTCTTGTGCAAGAAATTTCTCTCTGTGGATATTTTCCTATAACAGCTCATATATAGTCCATCCTCTTTCCATCTGATCAGGACAGAAAAAAATACGCGCCAGCTTTTGTCTCTCTTTGTACTTTAATAAATATTTGTTTGGTAGAAAGTGAAGGGTGTCAACGTCATGAGTAATCTGCAGTGTTTAAATCTGTAGCTGTTTAAATCTGTCTTTAAAACTTTATGGGATGTTGCCTGCAAGAAAAAATGGTAATCGTTCTGTTTTGTATTTCAGTCACAAGTGGTTTAACTGTGGGGCAGAGAAAAAGCAACTGAGAAATGCAGATTTATACAAGAGTAGATAATGTAAATACAAAGTCACCAAAGTGGTCATAAAAGACTCCCCAAAGTACATCTTTCCAAGGATTTCTAGCATAATTTTAGGGCAGTTTAAGTGGCTGTTGCCAAATTAGACCCGAGTGCATTCACAAGGCAGAATAATCCTAGCTGTAACAACCTACAACCCCGAGCCATTAGAATGCGAAACCTTTAAGCAGTGACAATCCTAAGGATTGACTAAAAGTGGGTACTTGTGGGAGGTGACCTCCCATCCAAGCTGCAAGCAGGCACATGCTTGATACCACTGGGGACACAGTGCTGGGGACTTACAAAGAGGTGGCTACTCAAGGATGTTGTAAATGCATAGTGCTGCCTTGCTGGCAACGAGACCAGCCTGTTGTAAGGGGAGGTGTAAACCTCGTGCTTGGGACATGCTTTCACCTGTTGCTCCATTTCAGAAAGGAATATGTACCTAGAAACCTGAAAATATTTTAGCAAAACTTTCAAAATATTTAATCCCTTTTTTTTTGGAGTTCTTTGTGCACATGCATTGGATGAGGGAATGCATCTGTGCTCTTCCACCATAAGTATTCGCATTTCCATTTCAAGGATTTATTTGTGAAAGATACTTCTTTTACCTGCTGGAGGGAATAAGGAGATGTCAGATGTTTCCCCTCCCCGGCGATTGCTGGTCCCAATCTGCTGTGCAGAAAAAGATTCTGTATCCACAGAGCAGCTCCTTTTCTCCAGGAGGAATGGCGAGTGCAAATGTAGGGCAGCTCCGTGCCTGTCAGCGAGCACCTGAGATGCAAAGGGAGAGCAGTAACCTGGTAAATCCATTCAACCTACAGCAATAAATCAAAAAGGGTTGGAAATCAATTTTAACAACTAACTATGATTCTTTTGAAGTTGACAGTAGAAACTCCAAAAGACAGAAGTACAGGAATAGTGAACTGCTGCTCAGGAGCCCATGGCTCTTGGCAAATACATTTTCTGTTCAAAATGTGCAAGGATGATTGTAGTGAGTTTCATGCAACTCGGAAAAAACGTAACATTTTAAATTTTGTTAAGTGCTTGGCTTTACTGTAGTCCTAAGTGTAACAGGCACCATGGGCACATCTTCAGTGTCCTACAATCCTGAAGGGTTGGGTGCATGGCAAGCAGCAGTTCTCCCTCCTGTGGGGTTTCTGGGCAGTGGAATATTCTCCCTGCAGACACACATAGGAGCACCAGGGATGAGCTCTGTACAAACTCTGGAAAGCATGAATTAGATGTTTCTAATAAAGTTGAAAACATCAGGGTAGTAAATGTAAGTGAAATGAAACAAGCTTGGTCTAAACTTCACATGGTTCAGTTTGAAATACACACTTCAGAGTTCAGATGGTACAAAAAGGCTGTACTGTACATGATAATCCTCAGGGCATGGGGACAGATTAGATGACCTCTGGAGAGTCATTCCAGCCCAGTGATTCTTTGAAAAGACAAATACTCTGGAAGATACAAACCTTATCTGAAAAGTGTAATATGAGGCCCGCTTGTGAGATCTCATAAATAATTTGGGGTTTGTACAGTTGTGGAAGGAGATTCAGTGAATAGCTGCCATTTGCTCTGGTGTTTAGAGGGTGGGATGGAAAGACAAAGGAATGGCATGAATACCAAATGGGTTGGTTACATTTCAATATTTCCTACCTGAGCTGTAAGGTGCTCTAAAAAATTGGTATTTTTTTCAATTGTTATCATCTCAGAGAGAATAGGACAATGCTTGGATGTGTCTCATAAAGAAATCCTTCTGGACATGGCTGTGCAAAACATTGTAGGAGATTAAAGCATAGCATTCCAGTGACTTGTTTAAACATATCTTATTATATCTCTTTGCAGCAATCCTTAAGCCCCAACCACCAAAGACTATCTCCTCACAGCAGTGACAAATTCCAATCCCAAACAAACCACCTGGGGCATGCTGGATTGCTAAACACAAATGTCAGAGGTCTATATTATTTCCAATATTCTTTGACATTGCTTATGATATGGCCTCTGGCACATTCCCAGCAGAAGAAAGTTCAGTTATATTTCTTTCAATTAAATAATCTGATTTAGCCACTAATCATGTCAAAGAATGTCTGGGGGAGGGAAAGGAAGAGTGGTGGTGAATTAGAATGGGATGGCTCATGGGATCATGGGATGGCTCGTGCTGTCTGCAGGAAGGCATGGGCACTATGGGATTTAGCTGGGCAAAGGCTGGCACAAATAGGAAATTGGTCCATGTGTCAGAAATGTTATTGGTTTGATAAAATCTTGCAAATCCTATTAATGCATAGACTCAAGCATGCTACCACAGTGAAAATCACACTCCAGGAACAAAATGTTTGGAAGAATGATATCAAAGTCTTTGGGATGGAGAGAATCAGGGTATGGGAGTGATTTATCAATGAATGGGAGTGGTTTAGTAAGCTTTACCAGCATCTGCTGCAGCATCTCACCCAAACACATGCTCATCTGTCTGCCCTAGAGAACCCCAGTGCCCAGCAGGTAGCACACAGCTAGACTGGGGGCAAGTCTGACACTGACACATCTCTCTGTGTAAACCCACTACGGGGACAGCTTTAGCTCAAAGAACAAACAGCATGCTGAGCCATGTATTTTGGTGGCTCAGGATGAGTAGGATGGCCTCGCATGTTTGAATGTGTTGCTGATGTTCAGGGAACAGTTGAAAGTACAGACAGTTCCCAAAATTAAAAAAAAAAGACTCTTGTTAAGAGGATTTGCGTTTGGAATATTTTGCCAGGTTACACAAGCAGTTGCAATACTTGGGATATTTCTGCTAAGGTTTTCCTAACCTTCTCCAACATCTTTGTGCTAAGTAATGTTATTTAAGATGGGATCTTTGTACATAACCTTGGGTGAGTCTCAGGGATTTCTGATACTGGGGTCTTTTTAAGCATTGTGGCATCCAGTGGGCACCAGCCAGTTTTCCACGTGCAGACTAGATGCTGTAAGGCAGAAGGCAGCTGTGGCATTTCTCACTGCTTCCCTATAGCAGTGTGCTAATACATCTTAAAGCCCACCCACTAAATATACAGCCATAAGACTAACTACATAATTTCTTAATGGTATAAAATAATAATTTTATCATGGTATAAAACTTGACATCTTTTCAGCGTGTGTGGGGGGGTTGTTTGTTTTGTTTCTTGATATCTTTAAACAAAATGACTTTGCACATTAATATTGACATTTTAATAGACAGCAGCCCTGGCCTAGTGGTGTCTACTGGCAGTCTTAGCACGGACCAACATCAGGGGAGAAGTCTGAGCTGGCACTATGGGCTCACTGTGATCTCTTGTCAGAGGCATCCCAGTGCCCCTTCCTCGGGGCTGCCCTGATGCTCTGTTGGGTGCACACAGTCAGAAGCATAACTGTACAGCCTGGCTCCTGTCACACATGACTCTTATGTAGAAATACTTTAATAAAGCATTCTGGCAGGTATTATTAAATCAAGCAGTGTTGATATGAGGAATCTGCATGACTATGCAGAGGTGTGAGATACCAAGATTTTACAATAGTTGCATGATTTTGGAATGTCTGTTTTAAAAGCAAGAGCAGCCGTTGCATTTTTTCTTAGTGACAGACCTGATCTCACTGCTGGAGAGAAGTCCTCAGTATAAATGCTAAGGTTTCTTTACTCCCTAGACCTTAAGGTAACATATTGGTCAGGGATCAGTACTTTTGGTAACCTTGCACTTGAAAAGCTGGCATCTCCAGGGAATGAAATATTGAGGACAGATGTATAAGCTATCGGACTATGTCTGTTTGTTGCAAATTCCGTGTCATGCTGCACATCTTACATACATTAAGGAGCAAATGGGCTCATTCTCATGGCAGCAAACTTCACAAATCAGAACAAAAATTATTTATCATGACAGGCAGGTGGTACTGCAGACAGAAATGGCTCTTGACCTTGTGGAAATATGGTTGCAATGGTCTCACAGAGGCTGTTTTTTTCTTCCTGCTGACTTGAGAGAAATCTTCTGGTTTCAGTCAGGGAAAAAATAGTTTTTTTAAATAGTGATATGTCTTAGGCATATGGATTTTGTAACATACTTGATTCTTTGCATCCACTTAAGCTATGAACTTGAGGTGTTGTACATGCTGTTTAAAACATCATTTTCATTGCATCAGAAGAAACTCCGTCAGCCTGTGTTTGCACTAAATCTCCAACACAGGCTATGAGCTGGTGCAGCACCAGCCAGTTTGACTAGAACAAGGTGTCACGGTGCTGCTCCCAGAATCTCTGTGAAATTGGAGATAATTCTGTGCAGGGCAGACTTTCAAAGGCCACGTTTAACATCTCTAAAGATGCAGCTGAGGGGCTGGGGAAAGGTTTGGCAGTGCCCTGCTGCCTGGCGCCTGTCTGCATTCTTCCCAGGGCAATCCTGAGCCCGGTGGGAAGCTGAGGAGCAGAGACCTGGTGTCCTGGTGTGTGCATGATGGAGAGGTGGAGGCTGTCACCTCTGGGTGTCAATTGTGAGTGCTGTGCACATCCTGATGTCCAAGGTTTAAGGAAGATTAATTCACACTGGATCAGGGCTACTCAAAGAGCACGCATGAGAACCTTTATTTGCAGGAGAGACCTGAGGAACTTGGTTTGTCTTGGCAATATGAATGCAAAAGGGAGATGGGTTTGCTCTCTCTCATTTGGACTGGGAAAGATAAAAGGGGGAGGGAACATATTTAAGGTAAATGACAAATGTTGGTGCAAGAGCTACTGAGCAGGAACTAGCCAGGACACTTCTGGGCTGGAAATGAAGATTTATAGTTGTCAAGGCAGGGAGGTTTATTTCCAAGAGAAGATATGGGAGCAGGAGCAACATCAACCCCAGGGCACAGTCAGAATGCACAGGATGAATTTAAGAGGTGTTTTCAGACAGTGAGACAAGAAGGGACAGACCAGTAGGTTAGGACGACCTTAATATCACAGGACAGTTTTAGTAGGAACATGTGTAGTTCGTTCACTGCTGTGCACAAACAATAGCTTTAAGAGATGCAGAAAGGTATCTCTTCCCAAGGAATGCAGCAGTCGGTGCTGCAGAGCCTCCCATCCCCACCGAGTGCACACTCTGGTCCCACAACATTTGGGTTGTAAAGTCCTTGTTAGCTACCAGGGGAGAGGACCTGGGCAATGCCCTACAGCAGGGAAAATCAGAAGCACAACGACTGTCTCTGCTCTTCTCTCACATTCTTTCCCCACTCCTGCAACCGAGGACTAGTCTCTAACCCACCTTTTCCAGTGTCATCTTGCTCATCTGAGACACAGGGCTTCCCTGTAATGCCTGAAGAGTGGATGTTCTGTAGAAATACAGAATATCACAGGAGAGGGGATTTAAAAGGCAAAAAAGACAATTTGGGCACGTTGAGATGCAGTTCCAGATTATTTTTTTTTGCTTGTGGATGACATATTTGCAAACCAGGAGTGCTGCTGGGGAGGAGGGAGGGGTTCCTAAACTTGTCTGTTGTGGAATGAATACACCGCTGAACTAATGAATAGAAACAAGATGTTTTAACCACCACCTAGAGAGGTTGCTGAGTGGCCATAATCAGTGCTCCCTAGGAGGTGGCCAAAATGTCTCCTTGCTATTCATTAGGTCAGAATAGCTTTCGTTTTATAATGTGATCCTTCTTCCTGACCTCCTTTCTGTTCTTAAATGACTTCAGGACTATAAATTCCCTCCTAGAAATAGCATTATTTATTTTACTGTCTTGTGTTTGTTATGGTCAGTTGTGATCTTTCTTTAGGAGATGTCATTTTGAATCAAAATGGAATTTAGTGGCAACAGAGATTGCTGCCCCTCAGTTTTTATAATGAAACACACTTTGCATGAGCTAAGATTAGCTTGCTTGCAAAATGTTCCTGCTCTATATAATCTGACTATGAGAAATGTTTCTGATATATTAGAGCTAGTTGTACCAACATTTCAGGGCTAGTTTGCTGCTGCTTTAAATATCAAGGAAGATTTTCAGATGGATCCCGAAGGCCTTGGCTATGAAACTGAGCAATGCAGAGCTCCGCGGGCACAGGCGTGCTTAGCACTCTTGGGACTGCTTTCTCCTTTTGGGAACACAGAGTCTGTTCCCAGAGACAGAGCAGGTGATTTCTGGTGCAATCCTGCTCCTCGCTGAAATCCCTGGCACTTTAAGGAGCTCAGCCAGCCACTGGGGTGCAAGGAAAAGCCTCGCAGTTATTATACTTCATCAGCTTCTCTAAGTACTTCAGGCAATTCCTTTTGGCGCTTTTTAAATTTGCATCATAGGTATCTTTACATCCTTGTGAAAAGCACTAGATCTTTTAAATTCTATTTAATCCTTAGAAAGTCCTGGAGACTTCCCACTAGGCAGCTGGGGATGTTCACCAGGGCATCCAGCTCCCTATTTCCTGCAAGTCTGTTGCAAATGTGCATGTCCTTGGACTGAGAGTGAGGGACAAACTGCTGTTTGGGCCTCCCCATGGGAAGAAAGTATGGGAACTGCAAAGTTGCTTTGCAGTTTTACATTTCACTTTGTATAGACAGAGAAGTTTGCAACTAATTATCTGTAAAGAGGTAGAGTGTGTTTCTGTTCAAAAGAAACAACATGAATGAATGAAAACTGTATAGCTGAAGAAACTGTGTGTGTAAAGGCCAGACTTTAAAAGGCTAAGGTGAGGGACAGAGAGTTTAGAAGAAAAAAAAAGAACAAAAACTTTGAGGGAAACCTGAGCCAAAACCCACTGAATCATAGCAGTGTGGTCACCACCAAATCTGTACTTTTAGAAACTCAGGAGCTTTAGCTCTGTATGGTGCTGGTAATGCTGGGAGATTGGAGGCTGAGTATCTCCTGGAACCAGTGGGTATTGACAGAGTTGTATGAAACCTCAGGATCTGGAGACCACAGTTGTGTTGGCAGAGAGAGATTTTAGGAGGAAAAAGTACAGCAACTTCTGCACTTTCAAAGATTTTATTGTAGAAAGGCTTAAAATATTTGCATATGGACATCTGTTCATATACACTAATGGGGGGAGCTGAAGTGGAAGCTGTATGTACAGTTTATGTATATACCATTTACAAATATGACAGATATTTGCAGTTGTCTAGAAACCACTACGAGAACCTAAAAATTCAGTGTTTTCTCCATGGTACTGAGTTCCAATGGAATTTGCCCAAATTCTAATAGTTTATGGGAACCCCACCAAAGTCAGAGAAAAAACAGCTTTTTTAAAAAAAGATACAGCAATATGGCTTAACTAGACAATATTGATAAAGTCTGCAATGTGTGTTCTGGATATTAAGAATTAAGTGGCAGGTTCAAAACCAAACCAGTGGTTTGGTTTCCCCTATTTCTCAGGAAGTTACCGAACTTAAAATAATATTTTGTTGTTTTAATGCAAGGGTAATGAATGAGTGAATAAATAAATAAAAGAATCAGGCCAATATGCAAGCCAACAGAGATTTTATGTTTTATTTTATTCTTTGTTGATGGGGTTCATAAAAGTTCAGTTTATGTTTTACTGGGTCTGAGCATCACACACTTCCAGCTTCAGGGCCAGATGTGGAAAGTACCTAAATGTTGTAAAAAACAATTTGAAAGATCATCTAAGTCAGATGGAGCTTGAAAACCACAGAGATCTCAGAGAGACTCTTGGGAAACCTCCAGCTGAGATTCCCAGATAAACTGGGATTAACTTTGAGATGGTGTGACCCAGAAGTTGGACACTTGGATTAGTAAGGTCTCCAACAAAACGTCCAAAGCTCTCAGAAGTTCTCCCAAGGTTAAGTGTGGGGGAAGAGGAATTGTGATTGTCAAATAAATTGTCTCATACAATGCTCGCTCTGTAGCTTTTGAGTTCAGCAAGCACGTCCACTTTGAAGATCAGTGGTGTTCTGTCAAATCACTTCAGACTTGGTTCAGAGCCCATTTATAAATTATATTAATGGACTGACTCCCTCTGACTTAGGAAACTTAGGTACGCTCTGGCTAAAAAAGGCAGCCATCATTTTCTTTCCCAGCACAAGCAGAGGAGTCAGTGGTGATGCAACAGCAGGGTGAGGCTGGGCAGATCGGTTAAGGACAGATTTTGAAAGCTGAATCAAGTCAGCCAGCGGATTTTGCAGAAGTATGTAAGTGGTGTGTGTGCCAGATTCTGGCTGGTTACACCAAACGAGGTGAAACTGTGCTTTAATCCCTCTGGATTTAAATTCAAAGGAGAATTACTCTGTCTGTGTTGGATTTTTGTGCAAATACCTTTTCAAACCCGACCTTGCATCTTCTAGTGCATTTCTTCCATCTTTTTTTTTTATTATTATTTTTTCCTAAATGTTACATTTTTAAAACCTTGAAAAGGACAGAAAGGATGGCAATCAAAATTACTTGGTAGAGCACAAATGTTGATAACCACTTAACAAAAAATGTCCCTAGCAGATATATTTCGTTTACCTAAGCGTTAATGGAAAGCAGTGTCCAATTCTAAGTGTTGACATGATTTGTCAAGTTTGCCATTCTATATGTTTGAAGTTTCCTTTGAGGGGAACTGACCCAAAACTGTAACACTAAATAAACACCCTCTTCAAATAACCAATGGCAGTTTCCTAAATTGACAATCAAATTACCAAATAAATAAAGACCCAAACTCTGAGTGTATTTAAGTCATGTTTAGCAGAACAGAACTAAACAAAAACATTCTTGTTAAAATGTATTTTCATTTCAAAGCCATTTTTTTCCATGAACATTCCAAATGTAAACAGTCCTAAAGATTTCTAAATTATCTTTGCCTTGGCTTCTTGGGTGGGTGCAGGGAAAGAATGAATTTGAAGCTACATTAGAAACATTGAAGCTGGATATGAAAGTCACACAGACACAATACTGCATATTGTCATAATTATCACTTATTTCTTAAAAGAAAATAAAGAAAATACCAGTTGACTTGGGTTATGAAGACTCTAGAGTGTAAGCAGCATTTGAAGCAGTCTATATTGCAAAGGCAAAGGAAATGTCTCTAGGTCACTATGGGCAGTGCTCGCACCCCTCGGCTTGAGGACAGCCACCTGGACTGGCATCTGCCTTTTCTAAATCCTCTGGCTGAATCCAAGGGAAAGAGAAGTTCTGCTCTCTGCAGTCAGTGTTAAGCAGGAAACAAAGCAAGTAGGAGAGGGAGCAGGTTTAAGTTAAATTTGGCTTCAGGTTCCGACTTTTTGCCATGTCAGCCTGGCTGGGATTCCCACTCCAGCCAACTTTTCCCTCACGTTACTCTCAACCCCTTCACCGTTGTGTGAAACAGAGCCTGTCTTTCACTTGCCATGATATTGCACTCTTCTTAATGTCTTTGAATTAGGCCACAAAGGAAGCCAACTGTTAGTGAAATTTCCCCTTCAAATCCTGTTGGATTTGGTGTTTCCATGGGATCCCTGGCTCCAGAGCTCTTTTTGCAAGGAGGCGATTCAAGACCCTTTGGAGTTAACAAACTTCAGTGAGTTTTG
This sequence comes from Corythornis vintsioides, assembly GCA_025447755.1. Taxonomy (NCBI): domain Eukaryota; kingdom Metazoa; phylum Chordata; class Aves; order Coraciiformes; family Alcedinidae; genus Corythornis; species Corythornis vintsioides. The sequence goes on along the minus strand of JAOEGS010012470.1, from coordinate 11,187 downwards.
AATTGAGATCTTATCTTTCACAGACATGTAATTCTTGCTTCAAATAGCCTTTCTCATTCAGATTACATTCAGATGATTTCTGGAAGATCTTGGAATCAGCATCCCTAAAAAAGGGAGTGATTTCTATGCAAAAGGGTACCCTGTAACACATGCAGCCCCATCTCTAAATTAACTGCTGGTTCCACTTTCATTATTGCCAGTGGGGCACATGTTGGTAGTAGAAATAAAGGAGGCTAAAAGTCCACAGAAATCCTTCTTGTATTGCAGTAGTCTTACCACAGCTCTCAAAAGATTATCTCCACCAGGTGCTTCCAGAGTTGCAGTAAGGGAACTGGAGCAGAAGCACTGGTTTCGAGTGTAGGTTTTGCCCACGACTCTCATTATTATCCTTTCTCAATTTTCAATCCATGCAGGTTTTCTTTTTTTTAATCCAAACCTGTGTCAGAAGCCTCTGCAGTGAGAGGGGAGGAGGGGTGGCAGAAATTACCACCTTGCACTCAGCCTGATTGCACCGAGATGCTGACAGAGCCCACCTAAAGACAGGACAAGGTCCAGGTGCAAATTCACTGGTGATTTAGGCTGTCTCCCAGATGAGAGTTAAGCATTCTCTCCAAGGATGTGCAACAGAGGCTCTCTCCCACTTCCCAGACTGCTGGTGGCCAGGAGACAAGCTCAGGAGGTTCTTTGTGTCCCTCCCGACATCCACTTCTTTTCCTAGACCGGGATTAGTGTCACGGTGTGCAGGGACATGACATTCTGGAGTTTACAGAGTTAATTTTTCTTCAGCATGAATCAATAGCAATCATCACATGATTCGGAGAGTCTGAAACCTCAAATCCAAGCCAGAGTGCTCTGCATGACGCACACACCCCTGTTTTGCCCTCAGGTGCAATATGCAGTTTAGTGAGAGCAAGGATGCCGGTTTCTGTGCAGGTATTTCACATTATCACTTAGATTTGCCCCAGGGTAAAAAGGAGGGGGGAATCCTCCGTTTCAAAAGGATATTTTAGTCTATGGGGCCACTGGGAATGTGTTTTCCTAAGTGCTATCTACAAGTAACAAGAAACAAAAGACTCAAACCAGTCTTTGTCACACACAAGGAACACCACAAAGAGCACATTTATTTTTAATCTGGTATTAAACCACAAGAATCAATCCACAGTACTCAAGCATTTAAGCATTTAAGTCACATTAAAGCCCACTTTTTTGTTGTTTTCGGGAGTGCCTCACATACAAAAATTATGGGTACTAGTAAAAACAGTAGCTGGGAAAAAGTTGCCTTTTGGAATTCCTTCAGGAGAAATCAGGGGATTGATAACTTCTGCTGCAGTTTGGTTCAGTTATTAGGAATTCATAAAATTTTCAATTCCCTGGAAAGTCTGTTTCTTCCCATCCCCAGAACCACTGAAAAGCTTTGAAGTTAGTCAGGATGGGAAGACTGTATGACAAGGAATCAGTAGCTGTGAAATATGTAGGGAAAAAAAAAGTTTCCTTTCTATTTTATTCTCACTTTGCTTTCATAATAAATTTTAATTTCATCTTGTAAATAATTTAAAACCTTTGTGACTGGGCACATGAGCTACTAAGTCAGAATCTCCCCATGTGAGAGGTGGGTAACAGTAGGGGTGGGAGGTAAAACTACCCCAAATTGCCCATCTTTTGCCATGGGGCAGGAGCAGACATGGGCAATGGTCCAGAGCTGCTGGTGGGTGCTACAAGAGCCCCTAGTGCTCCAGCAGGAAAATCCCAGTGACCAATAAAATGGCTTCAAGATGGGGATAAATTACCTTTATACACACACCTTCAGGTGTTAACTAAAATAGTATTTTCAAGGAAGGAGACTTCTCTCAGGGCGATCTTTTGCTTAGATTGAAAGGTTCTGTCACCTGAGAAGAAACAGTTGGCCAAAAATTATGTATCACAGTAGTAAATCTTCTAAAATGATTTTTTATAGCACTTTTTATCTGATTCATAAGCTCTGTGAGGCAGAAGAACGACATCATTCCACAAAAGCACTCAGAGGTGAAATGATTAACCACAAACCACATTGATTTTAATTTTATATTCAGGATTGTAAATCTGGACTCAGATCTTTGAAGTCGTGAAGACATCCTGAATTTACACCAGGTCAGCATCTGGCCTCTAACCCAAAATGAATACTGGACCCTCCTTCCCTATTTGGATAAATATTTTCCATTCAAAATAAAATATCCTTACGATTATGTTTCTAAAAGCAGATTCTTGGTTTTGGTGCCTAGTACCACCTGGGTTTGTAGTACGTACAAGGAGTTTAATTCTTGTTGAAAATGTCTGTGCTGCAAGACAAGGTAAGGAGTATAGAAGTGAGGCTGGAGAGCTGGGTCATGGTAGAGATTTTCTCCAATGTATGTCTAAGTTTTAATCCATGTTCTGGTCTGAGATCCTCTCTAATATCTTAGACTCTTGCTGAGTAGTTTGGCTGTTAAAATGTAGTCCCAGCTCTGAGTCAGGGATCCCATTTAGGAAATGCCTGGATTTCTACTACTAAATAAATAAATAAATAAATAAATAAATAA
>JAOEGS010012469.1:0-15098 GCA_025447755.1 Corythornis vintsioides | reverse complement strand
CATTTTACAGTGAGTTTCTATATAACAACTTTAGAGAGCTCAACTTTAAAATACATTTTAGTTTCTTTTTTGTATTTGAATGTATGTGAATTACTGTACTTTTCAATTTCCTAAGATGAGGCTTAATTCATCAAGATTTAGAAAACCATACAATCCTTAGCTGGAAAGAGACTAGAATTAAAAGTATATAAACAATCATGAGAAAAAAAAAAAAAAAGGAATACAATTTAGTGTTTTGACATTAGAGTTTACAAGTTGCATTCAGCTTGTCTTCTCCAGTGAAATACCTTCCTATGCCAGATACTCCCTGTAGAGTCTATCCATTTGCCTATAGCATTTCCACATTCTACACAGGAGACTTTAAGAGCCAAAATAGCAAAGAGCTTTTTTCAACAAGGAGAAAAAGTAGAAGCAAGGAGGCAGGAATTGTGTAATATGTCACAAAACAAACTTCCCAATATAGTAGATAGTAAGTAGGAAAATCCACAACCAATCTAAAGCTCTTCCCACTGAGGAGTTATTTTGGTAACATTTAGTGTATTTGAAATGCACTACATGAAAAGCAGTCAGGTGGCTTTGCAGGCACTCAGTGCTTTGGATGTGTTTTACCATACTGTGGAAGTTCAGCTGTTGTGTTTCAATGAGATTTCCAAGCATATCTCAGTCTCATAAATCCTGGTTAGGAATTCTTAGCTTGATGGGATTTCCAAGCTTTACTTAAATAATATGTTGCTTTTGTTTCCCGAGGATAAGATAGCAATTACTTGGGCTTAGGAAGCAGCTCTAGAACTTGTACTTCAGGAACTGATTAAATATTTTAGTGATTAAAAAGATACACTGTGCCTTTCTGTACCTCTACAACATCCTCTGTGTCAGATCTTCTACAGAGACATCACACTGGCAGATCATTTTTCAAGGAACATCCTCTCCTGACACCTGAGACTGCAGAAATCAAAACACAGTCTTTTCTGTAACAAAAGAGAAGCAGAGTATGTATCATAGGCTATTTAGTTTTGATCTTCTGATATTTCCTGATCTCTGACCTAAAAATAGTCATTGCCATAGTCTATAAGAGGGCTTTTTACTCACAGCTGTCATTATCTGTTACAGTTATTAGAAAATATTGGGAAGTCTTGCAGATAGACATCTCTGGGACAAAGGTGACATCTTCGCTAGTACAGGTGCCTTAGTGGATTGGTATTTCTGTGAGGATATGCCCCCAAAATTCAGTTCAATAACCTTGTAACTAGTTTTGCTTTAATCTTAAAATAACCCTTGATATGTTCTAAAGTTCACAGGAAAAGATCTTGCTGAAAATTAAAGGCTTGTTTTTGAGATCTCTTAAAAGGGAGGGGAGGGAGAAGTGAAGGCTGAAAATGCCCTTAGAACTGCACTTACTGGGAGTTGAGGCAATCATTACCTCCCTTAGCTCCAGGCCTAGCTGAGATACAAATACACTGGCTTCCCTGCCAGAGCGTTACATCATGACCACAGAAGTTAAATAAAACCTTTTCCATTCTGTAATTTAAAAAAAAAAGCTTAATGGAGAAGATTTCGTATTAACAGGGTGGTTTCTTCCTCAAAGAACAGGGAAAAAATGACCTATGCTTGGTTTAGTCTTGACTTGCTTATTCCAGACTCTTCTAAAGAGATTATTGCACAGGTACTAAGCTGTGACCCTTCATATGAGTTCATTTTGATTCCTTAAACAGACAGGTGTCCACAGAGTACACATTGCCTCTTGTCTGTTTTTTTTCTGAGACACTTAACCACTGAACAAAGCCCAAACCACATGCAGGACAGCAAGATGTGTTTTCAGTAGAACTAGTTGAAAGAAAACAAATCACATGAATATAAAATTGTTGTGGTGTTTCCCAAAAAGAACCCACCAACTTGTAAACCTTTCAACAAGCTTTCATTTTAAAGACTGCATAGACAGTGCTCTTATCTTGTGGCCCACAAGTAGTATGATCATATAGAAGAGAATCACTAAAACAGAGGGGCATGATTGGGAATTTTACATTTTTCTCTGTATTGGTCACTGCTACCTTGGTCTTTTTATTGTTATTAGTTTGACTTTGAGACATGTGCCTTTATTGGTCTCAGATTCAATGTCAAACCCATCTTCTGATTATTCCTCTGCTTGTCTGTCCTTTGTCTAACACACCCATCTATCCGCACACCCTGCATCTTACCAACACTTAAATGAAGGGGATTAGGAGTTGAATCACAAAATGCAACTTGGGAAAGATGAAAACAGGTAGTGTGGGGTGGGAGAAAAATAATATTTTAAAGTCCTCATTGCAGCATACTTGTCTTTCCTAGAAATCCTCTGGTTTATGGTATCTTTTTTGTTTTGCAGCAAGACTTCACAGCCTCTCTGACTTCTCTTGCAAGGAGAGGACAGAGACCTTAGTACCCAGTTGACCTGAGCTACTTTATCTGTGCTAGCACCTCTCCTGCCTTCACTTAGCATGGAAACCTTTGTCTCTATCTGAGGGTTACTGTGCAGTTTCCGATTAAAAGACTCAAGGCAATAACTGATCCTTGTCAGAATTTAATACCTGCCAACACTAATAGTGAAGGGAATTTTGCCTTCTCAGTTGATGCACTCACATGCTCATTTCATAGATAGGTGGTTAGTCAGCCACATAGAGGCAGTCCATCCACCAAAACCTGTTATTCCTCAGCTGCATGCTTTTTTTATTCCATCATTTCAAAGTCCAAATACTGAAGGAAGACTGAACTATTCAGCCACCTGTGCATTGCAGTATGGACACCACAGCACACACACTTCCCCCTTCCACCTACCCTTTTTTTAAAAAAAAAAAAAGAGAGAGGCGCAGGGAGAAATAAACCTTTCGCACAAACGCCGGACAACTTGGCCCGGGAGCGGTTGCCACTCTCTACCTGCTGCGCTGGCTGCTGCCGACCTCCCGCTCTCCGCCGGCGCCGCGGGGCCCGGGGTCGCGGTACCCCCGGGAAGCTCCGCGGGCGGCGGGTCTGGGCCATCGGGAGCCCTCCAGAAGCTCCGCGGGCGGAGGCGCGGACGGTGCTGGCGCGGTGCCCTCCTGCCTCGTCTGAACCCTTTCATGAACCGCTTGCCCCGCAGCCTCTCCGGGACGGGCTGGGCAGGGCAGGGCCGGGCCGGGCCAACCGGCCCCACCTCACCCCACCCAGGGTTCCCATTGGCCCCCGATGAAAGTCCAGCGAGCCTGCCGGATGCTATATATATACATAATATATGCAGATGGGTGTCTGTCACCGCTGCTATGGGACGCTGCAGCATCTTCCTCCGGCACCCCGCCCTCACCTGCCGCTGCGCCGCGGGCAGCCCCGCCGGGCGCGCAACCCCCGCGCAGCGGATCTTCGCCTCCTCCCTCTGCAACCCGCGCCCGGCGGCGACCCCCGCTCCGCGTAGCCGCGGACATCCCCTGGCCGCCCTGCCCGGACCCCCCAGCTGGCCGCTGATGGGCAGCCTGCCCGACGTCCTCTGGAAGGGGGGGCTCAAGAGGCAGCATGAGACGCTGGTGAGGCGGGCGGAGGGCTGGGGCTGGGGATGCTGAGGCGTGGGGAGGCGGGGGAGCGTCCCGCACTCACCGGGGCAGGGGGTTCTTTTTGCGCCTCCAGGCTGAGTACCACAGGAGGTTTGGGAAGATATTCCGCATGAAGCTGGGGGCTTTCGACTCGGTGCACATTGCAGCCCCCTGCCTCCTGGAATCCCTGTACCGCCGAGAGAGCTCCTGCCCCCAGCGCCTGGAGATCAAGCCCTGGAAAGCCTATCGGGACTATCGCGACGAGGGCTACGGACTCCTGATCCTGTAAGTGGCACCCGCAGCACCCGAGCGGCTCTAGGGAGGAGCGGGGTGGGCCGGTTGTTGCGATACGTGCGAGGGCGGTTTCCGAGGTGCCCGGGGGATGCTGCGGGCGGGCGGCCGCCGCCAGCCAAGCAGCTCCACGGGGACCGAGTCTCCATCCTCGGGTTTCGCCCCCGCCGGGAGGCTGTGCCGGCGGACTCACCGCCCACAGCTATCGCCCGGAGGAGGTTTCACCCGCTGTCCCTAGAGAAGCGGCTGCGGCGCTTGGAGATGCGTTGAAGGCGCATCGGTGCTGCCAGAGACGTTGCACGTGGGGCGAGTTTATTTTGCTTGGGTTTTTTTCTCTCCTTCTTTAAGCATTTCTCTTTTCAACCTCACTGGTTTTAATTCAATCCAGGGAAGGAAAGGATTGGCAGAGAGTAAGAAGTGCCTTTCAAAAGAAATTAATGAAACCCAGGGAAGTTGAGAAATTGGATACCATGATCAATGAGGTACTATGCTTTGAGAAATTCTTTCTTTATCCCCACTCCCCTGGAAACCTGGGAAATAAAAGATCAAATTATTTGGTTTACCTGGATAGTTGTTGATTTGCTCTGCAGTGTTAAAACCATAAGTTTTATATAGTCAGGGAATAATGACTACAAATTGATTATCGGGGTCTGACCACACAGAAACCTGTAGCTGAGATCGTCTGTTTTCACAGAACAGTAAGATTATTCCACAATGATACAGGCTCCTGCAAACAGAGTGTTTGCTCATTTTTCTTGTATTCAGTGTGTTTGCCTTTACCCCTTCATTCTTACATCAGGGAACACCTCCCTCTTTAACCTCTGTGATCCTCATTGAATTTGAGTAGCATCTGTGATAAGCAGCTTAATCCTCTTTATTGTGAAACTCCAGCATTATCCCAGCGTGAGACTAAAGCATTTCGTTCCTGTGGAGGAAAGCTCAGTCCATTGAAGTACAAGCAGTAGTAACACAAGAGTCATAAAATCCAAACATATGTTAACACAGGGGGAAATTGAATCTTGCTCAAAGAACAGGAAAGATAAGTATTCCTCTATAATGCAAGATTGTTATCTGTTTAAAAGGCAGCTGAAATCTAAATTACACAGGATTTTTATTATTTGATGTAATTTTATTTCCTTCTTTTCTGTCTCTCTTCTCTCCACTGCATAGGTCCTGGAGGACTTCATGTACAGAATAGATGATGTCTGTAATCACAATGGACAAATAGAAGATGTCTATTCAGAATTCAACAAATGGTCATTTGAAAGTAAGTTAGGTTTTGCCTAACAAATTTTTTGCCTTTTTATGCGTTATGTACCTACCATGGCATTGCAATATGATCAGTGATGAATGTGTAGGCTGATTATTTCCAAACTATCAGCTACAATATTTTGAAAAGTGGGTTGCAGAAAAGCCTGGGGTGTAACAGTACATGTGCAAAATTCATCAGCAGCTATGCAGACTCTTCCATCTTGTTATCTATGTGGCTTTTAAAAAAATTCAAACACTATAGTGACTTATAAATCCAAACTTAGAGGAATCACAGTGCATTAATCTACTGTGGGACCAGATAGCACATGCCCTTTTTTGTCCATCTGATATGTGTTAAGTATCAGCAGGATAAGATCAATTAAATGATGCAATAATAGTGAAGAAAGCATTGCAGGAAAGGGTTAGAAAATCCAATTTAAAATGTTTACATTTGGGTTGAGAAGCACTGGAATAAGTTCCCAAGACAGGAGCCTCCATCTTTAAAAACCTTGCAGAGCACACTAAGGAACCAGGAATGACTTAGGGCAGAAGGAACTGCCTTGGTGGTTCCCAAAAAGAGGGATGGTTGGGTACAGGGCATAGATGAATGAGCTGTGCCAGACCTGTCTGCTCTGGGTGGCTCATTTCAGCAACCTGTGTACTGAGCTCCTGCAAACACTGGGTTTTTTTCCACAGTCAGTGGTGATGGCTCCTTTTGGAAAGGGAGAAATAAGAAGTGACAGCTTAAAAAAAATTAACAAAACAAGTGGAAACTGGTGGAGTGTGGGATGCTGCCAGTGTATGCAAGTGGTTTCTGGCTGCGGAATGGGCTAGGAGATGATGGACTAGATGTCCTCTCCAGGCCTAGTTTTCCTGTGACTCAGTTCTCTTCAGCAGCATTGCCTAACAGCTTATTTGCTAAATACTCCAGTCCTGCTTGGCAGAATGATCTGCGGCTTGTGAGGGAATCAGTGGCAATTCTTATTTGTGAAGAAAATGCTACTATAAGGGCACCTTAACTAGATAAACTGCTACTTGGGTCTGAGGCAAACATTAAGGAGCTGCTTTGAAGTGCTGTTCCCATAGGTGTGCATCATAGGACATTTTTCAGAAGGATAATACAAGTCCTTCTTTGTCCACCATTTATTGTCATCATACACACTTTTGTTTATATGCTTTAATGATAATATTGCTTAACAATAGGTATCTGTCTGGTGCTGTATGGAAAAAGGTTTGGTCTCCTACATCAGGATGTAGAAGAAGAAAGTTTGAACTTCATCAAGGCTGTAAAAACGGTAAGGAAGAGTCTTTACTGGGGCTGTAGTGATTTTCTACCCCAACTACTAATGAGAGGATACCAGTTTAAACAAGTTACCTGAAAAAAAGAAACTCAAGCTTCTATGCTACAAGTGTATTGGCAGCCTTGCACGTCCAAGGTGACACTTTGATATGCAAAGCTAGAACTGAACACCTATCTAATTTGTGAAATGCCTAAATCCTGGAAATAGAGCCGTCAGGTTTGTTGGTTAACTTCCCCCTCCCTCTGAGGGACCTGTTGTGCAACACTTGCTGTTTGTTGGGTGTCACTCTTGGAGTTGTGTGGGACTAGGTAAATTTGCTGAATTTGGAGGTTAGTCACTCCTGCAAGCACACCCACTGTGCATTCTGCTGCAACTTGGACTACCTAATTTTAGCCATTTAAAAGACAGGCAGCCAGGCTAGTCTAGTTTTTTAGCTCCATCTGTTGTCAAGGGAGAGAGAGACACTGCCAAAGGATGGGTTGTCCCATTCTGAACTGGGTGCCTAAAATAGATTGGATGCATCACCCACTGGAAAATCCTCCTGTCCTTCACTGTCTGTCCCTAATTTTTAGATGGATATGATCTAAGTAGGTTGAGACCCATCCTTTCTGTCCAGGATGGAAAATCTGTCAGAATTTTGACTTCCTGAAAATTGCCTCCTACTTTACAGTCTAATTTTGTTCAGAGATTGCAAGTAGATAAAGACAGATTTCAAAAACTCTTTCTCCACCACAGATGATGGCTACTTTTGGAATGATGATGGTGACCCCTGTGGAACTTCACAAGGGGCTGAACACAAAAGTCTGGCAAGCTCACACTAAAGCATGGGATGATATATTTAAAACAGGTTATTGTTTTAAAGACAATTTCTCTGCTTTACCTTCATCTCTGTTTCCTGCTTGGTTGAATTAACTTTCATCATACTTGCTACTGCCTTATGCTGCTATTAATTCTGCCTCCAGCACAGACTGAGACACCTTTGCTGCAGCTAACCACAGACCTATTCCAAGCATGGGAACATTGTTTTCTTATGACTATATAAACACCTAGGTCTGGTTTTGGGGCAGGGCATTCCCCAGGGAAGCCCCAGAAATTTGGGACCCAGGAACATCAAAAGTATACTTTAAACTGTCAAGAGAGTAAATAGCCATAAAGTGTATAACCCCTTTAAAGGTAAAAGGTATACAAATAAGAAAAGGCACTTCCCTCAAATGGACCTCAAAGGGAGTTGTTTTTGTGAGAAACAATAATTTTAAATGTGACAAAAGGCTGTTTGCTAAAAAGAAAGAAATTATGGGGTTTATTCATAACCTGGAATATATTTGTTAGTCTTAAAAACAAACAATTTAAATGATAAGGTGCAGTTTGGATTTTTGACAACATTTCTGTCCTCAAGATGAATTTTTCTTCAAGGTTACAAAAACTCTAGCTCTGGATATGAAGATAAGTTATGTTTTTCAATATTTTGCTAGGTAGAGACAGTTATAGCTAATGATTAAGAAAGGTATTGGCATTTGTATGACTGTAATGCTGAACGATATATTTCTCTCGGGTATTTCAGTACTTCAGGACTTTTGGTCATGCCAGGCACACATCCACTCTATTACTTCTTAGTTTGTGGGGTTTAGGAAAGAAACTTTAAATCAGTTTTGTTCAGAAAAAACAGCTTTACACCTTCACTTGACATAAATAACTCCTTACTAGGAACAGGTCTTAACAACTAGGATAATCAGAAGTGGTGGGCAATATCTAGTCCTCTAGATTAAAAAAAAAAAAAAAGAAAAAAAAAAAAAGAAAGAAAAAAAAATGTGGCATCTATTTTTGCCTTCCTGCCTTCCTCTAATAAATCAAAGGCTTACATTTCCCCTCGGGGAGCCTTGAGTGCTAAGTCTCTTTGATTTATTTTTTTTAACACCTTGATCCTCTTTGAAAATCCAAGCTAATAAATTTTACACACTCATATTTCTGTTTGCTAAATATTTCACTGAACACATCACTGATTTCCTTTCCTCATTTAAGAAAGCAGGATTCCTAAGAGATTGCAGGAACTCCTCTGTTCAGAAGTTATTTTTGTGCCTGAGATTTTTGTCTAAAAAGTGAAAATACCTTTATCTATTCAGTATGATGCTCACAGCTTTGCATCTTCTTTCAAAATCCTGCATCTGAGAGATATTTCTGCTTCTATGTTTGTAATATTTTTAGTGATTTTCCATTAATTATCCCTTGCTGTTCCTTCCTCAGCCAAACACTCCATTGACTGTCGACTGGAAAAGCACTCTGCAAACCCTCAGGAGGATTTCCTGTGTGACATCTATTCTGGAGGACAGCTTTCCAAGAAGGAGCTGTATGCTGCCATCACAGAGCTCCAGATTGCTGGAGTTGAAACGGTAAACAACACTTTCCAAGATCTTGTTAAAACAGGCATTCTTCCAACTCCCTGTTTTCTTCCATACCCTAACCATCACAGCTTCTGATAGTGAGCTAATCCTGTAGTTACTTTGGTGGTCTAAGTGCACCTGAATTTTTGCCTGAAATCACTAGATTCTTTCTTCTGTTTATTACTCCTAGAGAACAAATAGGGTGGCTCATAATCCAGGTTTACAAATATCAGAAGGCAGTGACCAGTCATAAATGTTGCTTTGAACTTTTGGTATCTTCTTGTTTCTGTCACCACAAATAGAGGTCTTGTGTTTTGTTTTGGTTTGTTTCAGACCGCCAATAGTTTACTGTGGGCTCTGTATAACATATCACGCAATCCACATGTTCAGCAGAAGCTTTTCCAGGAAATACAGAGTGTTTTAGCTGCTAATGAGAGTCCAAGTGCTGAGACCTTGAGGAATATGCCTTACCTAAAAGCATGTCTGAAAGAATCCATGAGGTAAAATTCTCAAATCATTTGCAAAACAAACTCAAAATTATCACAAAGTGATCATATTGTGCATTATGGAGAAATAATTTTGTAGTATATATAATTTTGTTGTTTAAGGTAAACTATGATAGATACACGAGATAAAAATCCTGAAAATTAATCTCTTTGTTTCTTCGGCTGTAGATTAACACCATCAGTGCCATTTACCACTCGCACCATTGACACAGAAATGGTTCTGGGAGATTATGTACTGCCCAAAGGGGTAAGGCAACTAATTTAGTTTACTAGAATATTCTGACATTGATTAGCTTCCTGTAAGCCACTGAAGCTGGTCATATTTCAGGCTTAAAATGACTTTGCTGAAGGATGAATTCCAGGATAAAGACAGAGGAATTTACACCAAGAATTCCCTAAACTGAAAACTGTACCCGTTGCACTGCTGTTGAATTGAGACAAAAATATTTAGGTGTACTATTTAATTATTTTTTTTTAACTTTCCCATGGTTTTCTGTGTTTGAATTAATCTTTGGAGAATTATACACCATCTCCTGAGGAAACTGCCTCGCATTTATTGTTGCGTTATTTTTTTCCATTAACGAGCTCATTCACTTGGTAGCTTTAAGTCAAATTTATAATGAGTCTCTATTGTTTTGTTTATAGACCATACTAATGATAAATAGCCATGCCCTGGGTTGCACTGAAGAGTACTTTAATGGCTGGACTCAGTTTAGACCAGAGCGCTGGTTTCAGAAGAACTTAATAAACCCTTTTTCTCATGTTCCATTTGGCATTGGGAAGAGGATGTGCATCGGGCGCCGTGTGGCAGAGCTGCAGCTTCACTTGGCCCTGTTCTGGGTGAGTGCTCTACAGTGGCATCCTGGTCCTTCTCCACCGAATCTCACCAGAAGATCTGGGTGTCAGAGTGTGCTAACTGAAATGTTTGTGTTTCAGATCATCCGCAAATACCAAATTACAGCAACTGACAGCAAACCAGTCACAACACTCCATTCAGGATTGCTGATTCCCAGCCGGGAGCTGCCCATTGCGTTTCACAGGCGACAAAGTAGGTGCAACAGGAGACTCTTCTTGCCAGCTCATTTAGAATTTTTGTAGAACTGTGAGTGAAAGAGAATAGATTTTTTTTCCAAGCTTTATTCTCACAATGTAAGATTTACTAAATGCCATCACATTTTGTCACCATGAACAGAGAGTACTTTGTATGCTAAGAAGATAAATTCTGTATGGCTTATAGCTGTCTAGTTTAAACTCCAAGAAAACATGTCTTCTGTGCATGATGCAGATCAGAAATGTGGAAATCTACATGTGTATACTGTTGGAGAAAATAATAGCCATTATATAGAATCTATTTATCTACAAGACTCTGAAAAAATATCATTTGATTTTGAGCATTGATGTATAGATTTTAAAATAAAATGCCCCAGTGAAGGAATGTTACTCCAGTGCACTGCTGAGTTTAGACAAGAGAACTTGATTTCAGGAAGAACAAATAAAAGATACATGTACTTGTAAATAGTCATGCAGTGTTTCAACTCAAACATTTTTTGTTAAAAAAAAAAAAAAGAATGTAATAGTTTCTCTGTTCACAAGCTTTCACAGATAAGCTAACAAATTTTTTTGTCTAAAACTCCCTAATTGGAAAACCACGTCTTTAATCCAGAATTTAGTCCTCAGATTAGAAATCAAGTGACATTTAAATACTATAGGAGCTTTTTTTTGCTGGTCAACTCCATAGGTAAAAAATAATCCAGTAGGATCTGAGTAAGGGTATTGACTCTTTTTTAACTGAGGTTTGTTCAGTGTTATTTGCTTTTAAATAATTGATCACTATATAGGTTGTTTTTCTCTTTAATACAGCTTGAAGAAAATAAGTGATGACCCTGCTGCTACCATCTCTATAAATATACATCAATCAGGAAAGTCAAAACCTATGGTAACTGGTGGAAAAACTGCAACACGTGTCTGTTGAACAACTGCTGAGCCTGAAATAGTACCACAGAAAGGTCCCATAACTGTTTTATTGAAAAATGTGATTAGTTAGTTAATCTGTGCTTAGCAATGATACATGGAAAGAAAAATACCAAGCTACCAAGCACACTATGAATATATTGTGATTTAGTAAAGCTGATGGACTGTACAGGATAGAACTTGATAACAAGCTGTGGAGTGTTACATACAGCTCTTGTTAGCATGCAATTAAATTATTATAGCTCCAAGGTGTTCAACAGGCTAGCTTGGAAAGAACTTGTTTCCAGTTTATGGGTATCATATAGGACACCTGGGGGAACAACAGTCATGACTGAACTGACCCTGCTAGCTAGTGTTGAAGAGCTTTGAAAAGTCACCTTAAGGGAAAAAAACCCTCAGTCCTTATCAAATTATGAATTAAACTGCAAAGTGAGATGGCAGTCTGTAATAAGGCTAACAACATGGCTTAAAAATTAAGATAATTAAAGAGGTATCTTTTCCGTAATGGAATACCCTTTCTTTATAAAGGGGAAATGAGGACAAGGTATATAATAGGATTTATTCCTCATGTCTGCACAGTACTTTGATTTGAACAGTTGCAATACTGTGCCTGCCACATAGCCTGCTCATTCCCATAGTTTTATGTTTCCAAGTCCCACACAAGCCAGTTTACCACACTTTTATTGTAAAACCTTAGTGATAAGGTTTACATAAATTGAATCACTGGAATCCTATGGGTTCTGCCACTATTAAATGATGATTATCCTAACAGGATACTTACATTGTCAGATGAGTTGCATAAAATGTGTGTTTCAAAGTACTACAGGAAATAAGGTTCCTAAACATTTCTGAGAGGTCTATTTCTTGTGGAGATTTCAATACCTGTATCTAAAGGTTAAACCTGTCACTGCCCTGCATACAATACTGCTTGGTAGCTATTATGGCCCCTAGTGTGTTTTACTCATGATGCAGTTTCAAGTACAGGTTTAAATATATAACCATGAATGGTTATTTTTATATTTTTACATTCTGAAATGCTACAAGTTCTTAGCATTTGTTGGGCTGTCTCCTGCAGGTTTCTGTTTGTTTGTTTTCCTCTGCTGTTATACTCTGACATGTAAATATAGTCATATACATTGTGTAAACCATTTGTACAATATCTGATTTTTTTTCTAGTCAATTTGGTAATAGTCAATTTTGTAATAAATAAAGATTTCTATTGTTTGATTTATTTTTTTCTATACTCTCCCATGTTTTATTATAAAGTCTTTGTAGCATTACAAAAATCTT
Organism: Corythornis vintsioides; assembly: GCA_025447755.1. Classification (NCBI taxonomy): domain Eukaryota; kingdom Metazoa; phylum Chordata; class Aves; order Coraciiformes; family Alcedinidae; genus Corythornis; species Corythornis vintsioides. Next base: position 2,574 of record JAOEGS010012469.1, on the reverse strand, counting down.
TCATGGTAACTTCTTGCAAAAAAAAGTTGCTGTGGTATTTTCATTCCTCTGTTTAATGTTCTCAATGGGCTTGAACTTGAAGTTCTACAAAATCAAATTAATTCAACTGTGAAAAATTCAAGCTGGGAAACTGCACAGCCCAGCCCCTGGAAGGAGGTCACTGGCTGGCAAAAGACCAGCCCCAGAAAGGTGGATCGCAGCTTAGCAAGTACAGGGAGTTAAGCCCTGCAGCACAAAGCTTTGATGCCAAATGCCTTCTGTGCCATTAATCTTGCCATTTCTTCAGTCCAGGCTAGACCTAGTATTGAGGAATGTGTTTAATCCATGCCTACAACCCCTTTCCCTCTATATAATCCTATCAGAGCCCAGTGTATGCTATTGTTAGGAGGCTTTCTGTCTCCATAGCCCAGTCTGAACACGTTTCTCCCCAGCATGCACCATACTGAGGTCTCCATGGATGAGATTGTTACATTTGTCTGCCATTATGACAAGATAAAATCAATGTAAAGTTTTGAGGAAAGATGAAAATAGTTTATATGATATACATAAAAAGAGCTCTCCACACTCTGTGACTGACAGGCTGATAGTCATGCAAAGAGCAAATCTGACATTTATCAGAACCATTTGTTCTTTGGCAAGTGAAGGCTGCCTCTGGCTGTGAATGTTGGGGTAAGAAAAATCATACAGCACTATGTAAGAATGTCACTTTCCTGAAAATCATACTGTAATGTGTATTTTCAAGTGACTGTGGTTTGTGTCGCTGAAACTTATCTTACAGCTGGGAGCACTGGGTCCCAGAACACAGGGAGGGAGCTCTGGAAGACCATAGGCTTTCATCTGATCTCCCAGTAGCTTTGGCAGCTCATGATAAGATGCAAGACTGTGTGGGGAGATCTACCCAACCTGCTACAACAATAATTTATACTGAGCCTCTTCTTACAGTATTACAAACAAATATTACTCCGTTGTGCCAATATGAAACAAGTGTTAACAAAGTCTATTGTTCAATTCCAGGCAAATCATATTGCTTATAACTGTTCTGATGATTTAACTTTTAAAGGCAATCAGAAGAAAGAGCTGTTATCTAGTTGAACTGTCCTTGACAGCCTAGTTAGCTATTTCAAAAACATGTATTGCTTCTGTATTGTAACTCACAGGGTCTTGCTTACTGGACTGGTTATTGTTTTCACTGTTCAAATTTGGTGGACACAAAGATCTATAGAAGTGTTGCTCAGAGTAAGATTTTTACCAACTCAGTAGAAGCTGAGTGTGTGCTGCCTTGTGGAATTCTAAAAGTACAATAACCACTGACCTGGAAAATTTTGTTCCGGAAGCTTTGTAGATTTTCAGGTTCCTGAAGTTTTCAATGAACTTCATTAATCTGCTATCTCAAAGTAAATGTCCAAAGCAATTTACTGAGGAAATAGGTAATTATCAAGCTACACAGACAATGAATGACCAAGCCAGGCTTTCACATTAAGAAACTCATGTGGCTTCCTTTTTCTTATACTTCAAAAGTATGAAAACCATCACAATACTTCTGAGATTAATAAATGTCTATGAAACCTTTCACCTAAGGTCACATGGATAAATTCAGTTCAGTTCTTTGCTCCTTGAAATTACTTTCTCATTCAGAATAACTTTACAATAAAGACAATGAATGACAACACTACTTCCTTGTTACATTTCCTCCACTTACTCCTCAGAGTGAGGTATCTGGATTGTAAAATGAATGTAATTATTTGGCCTCCACATTAACATTCTTAACAAGGAAGCAAATGAGTTTTACCTATCCAAAAGGAAGTTATGTTCAGGCTTTAGGCATGTTAGTGGGAATGATATAAACAAACATAGGGCTAACTAATCTGTGCTTTTTTTAATGAATATTCTTTATTCAATTTTCAGGACTGACAACCTGGCATTTTTCATATAAATTCTGTTCTATATAATCTGGCTGTTGTATATTCTGAGTCAGTGTCTGCATACATCTTTCAGTGCTGTGATTAGATGACAGATAATGTGTTCTAGTTTGTCCTCTTTCATGCTAAGAACATCTTGGGGAAAAGGTATCATTATATTATGAAACAGAGCATTATGCTTATTTGCTTAATTTTTTTCTTGGGTATTTCTCAGTATCAGCTTTCAAGAGGGTAAAAAACAGAGGGATACTAAATTGTTTTGTCACAGAAGCAGCACACTTGTCCCCACCTTTCTGCCAATACTGCCAACTCACCACTCTCTTGTACAGCAGCTCAGGGCTGCAGTCCTACTGAATGAAGTCTCTTTCACATAGCAAAATATAAACCAGGAGTACATTTGTTGACACTGGGTAATGTGCTCTATTATAAAGATATAGTATATATATATATATACTACAGTATTTGGATCCAGAAGGAATTTTAGAGATCTTTACATTGTGGGATTTGGATGGATCTGAACACTTATGGAGCAATCCTCCTCCGACAAGGAAAACAACAATAAGACTTCACAGATTCACAGATATTAGGGGTTGGAAGGGACCCAGAAGATCATCTAGTCCAACCCCCCTGCCTGAGCAGGATCACCTAGACCAAG
>JAOEGS010012467.1:0-10215 GCA_025447755.1 Corythornis vintsioides | reverse complement strand
GATAGATATTATACTTTTATAACACAGAGGCATAGTTCTCTGCCTCAAAAGAAACCCACCTTAGTGAAGTCAGTCTACTGATTTATCCCAATTTCTCAAGCATCAAAAGAATAATAGACAAATGAAGGCCAAAAGAAGTACCAAACAGCAAAAAAAAAAGATCTGTTCACTCAGAGTAAACAAGGATAGAATGTATCTGAAAGTATTATCTAGTTATTTTAACTTCAAATGTTGTTTAATTGATTTCATAAAGCCATTTATGTCCTTAACTATTATGCAAACTGTAAGTGCTTTACTGGACTGGAACTTCATTTAATTTCAGCTCCTAAGAATTTAGAAATAGGAGAAAAGCCAGAGACACTGTGTATCATGAACATTCACCACCAGAAGTGTTTGGGTTTTCTCATATCATCCCTTTAAACGATAAGGAACATCACTTCATTGAGTTTAAGGCATTGTGTGATTAAGACATTACATTTTAAGTATATTGGCAGCAGTTTCCAGCTAAGGATAGGGATTATCAAAGTGAATAAAGAGCAAAATATGTTGCTTGATGACACTTCCATTGATTTTGTCTCTAGGAAAAATCAAAGCACATGAACATGCTTGACCAATTAAAGCCAGTGGCGGAAGCACAACATGGACCCAGATCATGCTCTATTTACTCTGTGACTGTAGATTCTTATGTTTTTAAGTTTAAAGATACTGGTTAGATGAGGTTTTGTTTTTTCCAGCTCTCATGATGGGACTTCCAATGAAGCCTCAGGCCATTAGGCAGTCAAGTGAGAATGAATGTCCATGAGATTGAAAACTCCTTTGAAAATCCTACCACAAAATTCTTTCCCATCTTCCTAATTGTTTTTAATACTCTGTGACTTTCATTTCAATTAACCAGGCCACAGAGGGATCCACTCCTTCTCAGTGATTACCAAACAATAGGAAAATCAATGCAAATCTAAGGGCTTTGATGCCTGATAGAAATTTGACCATCTGTGTATCATTTTATAGCACAGTATCTGTGTATTTATCATGTCAAGAAGGGTGGCTGAGAATGACTTTGCACTATAGCAAGTAGGCAGGTGGAAAACCTGTGCAATATTATCTGAAAGGAAAAAATGAACAAACAAAACAAAAACACACACAGACACACACACTCACATAAAAACCACACACACACAAAACAAAACAAACAAACAAACAAATAAAACACAACACCTTTGCAGGTTTGAACTAGTTCTAACTTTATCTCTGTAAGACTTTCAATACTTGTTCTCACAAAAAAGATCTTGTCAAAACAGCACACAAGGCTTATGCAACTTTATTGTGTTTGCAACACTTTCATGTGCAAACTAGTTGCTTAAAAAAACAAGCAAAGAAACAAACAAACCACAATTCTGGGATAGAAGGAATAATGCTGCAGTTCAGAAGCTGATAATGCCAATGTCTATAAAGATCTCCTCTATGGCTGACATTTCTGTAACAGCATCACAACAATAGCTATTCAGGGCTTCTTCAGTTCCTCCTACTGTACATAACCTTGTTGGAGTAGGAGTTTATTAACTGCAGAAACTATTTCTGTGTGTTTCACTCATAAACTTCTACAAATAAAAAGCTACAGCACAATGATATTTTCTGAATCTCCTTTCATGAAGCTAGAGAGGCTCACACAGGAAAGTTATATGAGCCTTGCAAATATTGGATTGCTACTCCTCTGGTAGGCACTCTTTACCAGGCTACTCAAAGATACTCTTGTTGGATGCTGTTTGATAGTCTTAAATCCTGCATCTAGAAGTGTAGAACGAGTATGAGAAGGCTCCTGCAATCGCTTGCACATCTGTATTAGGATCATATTTTTCACTACCACCAGAAGAATAAGATACAGAGCCAAGTTCTATTCTGAGTCACTGGTGTAAATCCAAAGTATCCTCATCAAAACCAGTGAACTTATTCCAGATTTGCACTCCTGGGTCTAAAGCAAAAGTTCAAGCTGTCTTGCTTTAATATTCTGCAGTTAAGAAGAATGTCTGGCTTTCCAGAACTCAGAAACTGTGAGTCTGTGTACTGCCAGCCTAACAATAAAAAAATAAAATTATTTTGTGTTCTTTTCCTGAACACAGATAGAGCAAAATGACACTGACTACAGACCCAACACTCCTACTACCAGAAAATAGGAGCAACTATTAACAACTGGGGTTTTTTTTCTGTTAAGATGCGTTCATTACCTTTATCTTATTAACTCCCCAAGCAATTAATGAAGTTCTTTTTGTACTCTGAGGTTGATTTCTGTAGAGAAGTTGAATGCTGGTTCCTCTAACTCTTCCTCCCCTATTCTACCAAAATTACTGGGTTTGGTGTGTCTTAAATCCTGTAGCATAATGGCTACGTTTCCTGGTTCTGTGTGAGCAGCACATCCATATGTAGAGCTAAAAGGATGTGGCTTTTGCCAAGAGGCCTTTCTTTTCCTTCTCTTTCTGAATATCCAGGGGAACTGCTCAAATTAAGAAGAAACCTCAGGAAGAATTATCATTAACTACTTCCTACTAGACAAGATAATCGAGGGATAAAGACAAGCTAGATTTTCCCTGTGCCTTTTTTCCTTGTAACAAAATACATGTATAGAAATGAGAACTTGGAAAAGTTTTCAGAGATTTAGAAAATCATCTCAGGCATCCAGCCACAAAAAAAAAAAATAAATAAATCTGTGAGTGTGGGACGTGACAGTACAGGCTAGAATAGAACAAAACTACCTCATTGCTCATGTGGGTGAAAGAGTTATTGGAAGATAACAGTGAATCACAAAGCTGTAATATTCAGTGAAGTGAATATTACAGACAGCAAAGACACTGGTTTGAAGTCTAGAAAAGTGTGTGGGATCAGCACAGGATCACAGAGAGCACTGTTTATCATCATATGGAAATAGAAAAACAAAGCACTAATCTATGCAAGCCAATGGAAGAGCAGAGATTCAGTGTAGCTTATACACAGCAGAAAGGATTTTATTTCATATAAGCATTAAGGTTGGAAGTAATCTTCAAGGTCAAATCCAACTATCTACTAAACATTATCATGACCATTAAACCATGTCCTGAAATGCCACATCAACAAATTTTTTTAACACCTCCAGAGATGGTGATACCACCAACTCCCTGGGCATCCTGTTCCAGCACCTCACCACTCCCTTAGCAAATTTTTCCTAATATCCAGCCTAAACCTCCCTTTTAAATGGGATTGCCTACTACCATGGCAAAAATTATTGGAGGAACAGGGCCACAAAACACCCACCAGAAAATTATGTTACCAGAGTCCTTGAACACTCTACCAAATAATACCTGCCTGTCAGTTAAGACTGAGGGCTGTAGCCTGAGGTATGGGTTAGTTTTCAATAATATTTTTTTATATTACCCAAACTGGAAAAAAATATCCCTTCTAGATGAGAGCTGTAGAACAGGGTGGTCTGCCAAGGGTCACTAAAGAATATTAATGGTAAATGGCTAACTTCTATAAAACTGATAACATTAAATTAGCAAGGTAGCTGGGGGTAGTGGCATGGAAGTGCTATCTGGAATCAGTCTTCTGAGGAAGTATAAAAGTATTTTTCAAACAGGAAGAAAACTGGTTTTTAACTGTGTTTTAACTGGAAAATGCTACCATTTTCTAAAATGCAGTCCCTAGTTTCAGTAAGATCATTGTAGTGGAGAAAGAAACTTGTGGGGCAGAGACTGTCATTGCAGGCCAGGTAACAAGAACAGCAAATCATACATGCTGAAAAAAATACTGTGGAGGTGAATGATGTGATGAGAAGGAGGGAACTGGAAAGGCTGGCCTTGATGATGGCATGCATGCAATTCTCTGGAAAACTCAAATAAGATATATCAATCCAAGTAACAAACTTAGCAACTGCATCTCATATTCCAGAATACCTCAGTAAATGAAGGGCAATTTTTTGTTATGGAAGGAAATAGATTCCAGCTTAGGTTGTAAGGCAGACCTGCACTGCAGCCAACTTGCAGGCCAGGTCTGGCCCACAAGGCCATTTCTATTGCCCACCAGGGATGAGGCAACATGTACCTTGTCACTCTGCACTTCCCAGCTGGTGCCAGTCAGACTATTTATGTCTCCTGACTGCTGGCTGGCCTAGAAAAAAGCTCTGCCACATACTGACCCTGCCAGAAGACTCATATCTCCTGGTTGGCCACATCCCTCTGCTTCTTCTCCCCTCTTATCCCTCCTGGGCAGAACATCTCACAGTATCTCACAGCCCAAGCTATCCAGAGAAAGAGGGCAGAAGGCACTGGGAGTGAATGAAAGAAGCTGGAAGGGCATTAGGAGGTGTTTGGATGTGTGTTAGGATGTAGAAGTCATTAGCAGCTTCTGAGCTCATTTGAACTGTAGCTTTCTGCAATAAAAATAATTTAGAAGGAAAAGGTAAAAACAACCTTCTGTGTCATAAGTATTCTTTCATCTTTGTAATGTGACCAGTTTGGTCTGAGGAAAAGCCTGGTGTTGCAGGGGGTAGTCAGATAACATCACCAGCATGAAAAGAAGATATTCTGGACTGCTCAAAGGGTGTGAGGAACACTGCATGATACCAAAAAAAGGGCAAAGAAAGCAATATATTTTAACCAGTTCTTTTTCAAGCATAAGAAAGCCACTGGGTTTGAGTAATTCCAAAGAGAGAAGTCAAATAAAAGTATCAGTGCTGCCTAGCTCCAAGTGAAACGAGAGGAATCAGTATAATGCAAAAACCTGAAACGTGGATAAGTATTTGGTTTTCCTCTTTAGAAGAAAGTGAGGCTAACATTCCCACCTCAGCAGTGCAGGAAGTTGAGCCAGATCTTACAGGAGCAGCAAGTTGTCAAGTGAAGAGTTCAAACTATACCTGAAGGGACTTTGAAACAGCAAATTCAGCTGCCTAGCTGGCACAGTACTCTTGGATTTGTCTTTTGGTTTGCAGGTGGGGTTTTGCTTCCTTGTTTTACAATGCATAGCTATATTTATTGCATAAGTTTAGAGACATATGTTTTAAGAAATAAAGGAATGACAGCGTAACAGCCCCAGCTGAGGGTGCAAGGCAGGTCCTCTTTAGTGCAGAGATTCCTGTAAGAGAGCTGCAATCCTCATGGCAGGACCCAGGTGAGCCTGTGAGTGGTCAGAGACTGACAGTGATTCACCTGCTGGATCCTGGAGACTTCAGCACATACTCCAGGCCCCAACTTAGTTTAATCCTTTACATTAATATCAAGAAGCTTCAGCAAAGTCTGCTCCATGGGAGTTTCCAGGACTGGACAATAGTCCAGCATAGTCACAGAATCTTTTGAGTATGAAATCATCAGGCATCTGGCTTTGGTATACAGCCTCATGGGGTCTGCAGCAGAGTGTCTAAGGACAGCAGTTGGCTTGTATTATGGTCTCCCAGCTATCACATAGCCCTCCAGAAAGAATCTTTAGGAACCCTTATTTTAATACATTTTGCTTCTTCCAGAGGAAAATGTTCACCAATTGAAGAAGCAGCCTCTGGGGGGTGTTTCCAGTCAGAGGAGAGCAAGGAGAAGCCAATAGAGGGTAAGGAGCTGCCTTGGCACCTCTGTCTGAAATAAAGACGTGTTTCTAAACTCATGAATGTGTCCCTGTGCCAGGGACTCTGCTGACTGCTGCTAACACACCTAGAAGGAGAGGTCACAGAGTAGAGCCTGCTGCCAGCTACCCAAATGCATTTCACAGCGTTTAAGCACAGATATTATTTAATATCTGCTGCCAGGAGCCACCTTGTCTGTGCTGACATCATCTGGTCAGGTTTTTTACACTATCTAACAGAAACTATGACACACTGCAGCAAGAACAGACACTTAAAGCCAAGAAACAGACAGTATAACTCAGGCCCCCAGATGAGTCTGAACAATTTATTTCTAATTCAGCCTCATTTTTACAACTTTTGGAAGCAGGTTTTTGAGATTAAAACTTCCATACATGGATTTTCTTTTCACAGAGCACTGAAACTTTTGAAAACTCATTCCATAATTTCAAGTTGAAAAAGACAATCATTTCAGGATATGTTTCCCTGATAATATAATATATGTGTTCATTTGACAATGACAGATTTTCCTGTAGTAAGTATCCTATTTAAACATGATTCTAAGTCATATTTTTATGACAATGCTTTTGATATACAGTAAGAACTAAATCAAAGGGGTTTTTAACAGAAATTAATGCCACTCATATGATGGCAAAGAAGGAGAAAAAAAGCTTTGTTTCATAGTACATGTCATATACGATGACACTGATGAGTATTAAACCAAAGAAAACAGCTCACTAACAGAAGTCAGATGGAAATGTAGCTTATTTTATCTAAAGCTATATATAATTTCACCAATAACACAGAGCCATTGGGAACCTGGGAAAAAAAGCATAACGAAATTATGTCTGAGATGATAATTTTCACTTTCCAAACAGGACAAAAAGGTCTGTTGCTGCTTGGTCCCACTCCACCTATTTCCTCTGAATAAATGCAGAGAGGCATATCAATTAAATACAGAAAAATACTTGTTACATGCTACCTCTGAATTTTATGGAATTCTTCCATTTAAATTACTGACAGAAGGATTGATCATCAGAGGCTAAAGACATGGGAGCTTCCTATCCCTAACATTCTGTGATACTCACAGGGCAAAAGAGCTTAAGAGAAAAAACAAAACAAATTTTATCTTGCAGCAGAAAGGTCCAAAGGAGAAGACTATTTTTTCTGATTTTTGGCTAGTTTTTCTGATTGTGTATAGAACCTTTTCCCAGACAGAGATGTTCAGGGAAAGATTCACATGGAACATTCTGGATTTCTGATTCACATTACATTAAGTTTACTTGGTTGACACCTTTTTCTGTTTTCAGTAGGAGATAGAGATGGGGAATAAAAAGCAAAATCCAGGAATAGCATGAGAAATAGCATGAAAAAAATAAAAATAAAAATGCTTATGAGCAATCTTCAAGACACCAATGGAAAGAGAAGAGCTAGCAGTATCTTCAGGGAAGTGACATTGCCACAGCAATTTCAGTGGTGTCTTCTCCTACCATTTCCCATAAGCCTCATCTCAGCACCTGTTTCCCACACAATTTTTGGAGTCAGCAACACAACCCTTCTTCTGAATACCATCAAACAAGAATACAAAGGAGGGAAAGTGACAGCAGTAATACTGCTCTCCAGCAGGAGAGTAAAAGTCCTTTTAAAATGTGAATTTGTTTACAGAACAAGCAATAATTGGTACTGATACTAGCAGTACTATTTCACTCTCTATATATGATTGCCTGTGTGAGCAAAATAATATTTTTTCCTTTGTTGTGGCTCTATTTTTCATAAATGGAAGGAGTCACTTTTTCCTGCCCATAAAAGTCCATGTCTGGGTCAAGATTTTAATGTATTTGTCCATTCTTTATAAATGCCTTGCAGTAACTTCTCCAAATGGTCATAAGACCAATTTTATTACAAATAAAGTTAATACATCACTAAGATGGTTTGATTTTTTTAGAAACGTTACTGTAAATAACTCTCACCATCAGGGCTATATTCTCAAAGATCTTGTGACATGGATTTTTATTAATTTTTATTCATCCAACAAACTTCTATGCCTGTTATTCTGTTATGTAGGCACTAATGCACCCAGCTGTATACAAAGTCAATTAAATAGCTCACAAATATTCCTTAGAAACATGTCTCTTATGGCCTCCAGTGGTCAGCCATAAAACATATAAGAAAAAGAAATGGGATGGGTCACAACAAGATTTGGATGAATACATCAGTCAAGATTAATCTCATTAATTATCCATCTCCAAGTCTTTGCTTTAAACCTTTCCTCTGCACTGTAATTGTGTTGTGCTACACTAATGCATGTATTTACATGCACTTTGTAGTAGAGATAAAAACTAAAGAAAAGTATAGTGGGAGAGCAAAGCATAGAATGTAAGAGTGGTGATAATCTGTGGAATTCATTGCCTGAAGTTGTTAGAGATTCTGAATCTGTTTCTTGTTTGAAGTTTAATGTTTTGGATATGTCTTTTTCTAAATATATGTGTATTTGTACTTGCTTCCAAGGTTACCTATATTTTATTTTAAAAAATAGATTAACATTAAATATTTGCAAAATGATCTAAAAGTCTCTGAAGTTAATGGAAAACCTCCCAGTGAATGACTTCATTGGTTTTCAGATCACATCTTCTGGGAACTCTCTTATTACAGACTGCGATTATCAGGCCTTTGTAGAATATAAATCAGTATTGACATTAGTGCAATCAGAGTGATTTATAATAGCTGAATATCTGATTCCACCCCCAGTGAGCCCAGTATTCCAAGAGCTGAATCATTGTAATTGCCTCGTGAGTCTTTCAGGCATATGTTATTTTGCAAAGGACCACAAGAGTGCTTTGAGCAACAGCTCAAAAACAACTCTCAAAGTACAGGTATCTGTGTGCTAGAAAAAAGGAAAAAAAAAAAGTTTTATATCTAGATCTAGCATATTGAAAATCAAAATTCAAATATAATGTTATTACTGTTGGGTTGGGGTTTTTTTAAGACAGAAACTTTGAACTTTGCAATGCAGTTTATCTGTTCATGCAACTTAAAAAGAATGACAGAAAGAGAGATGACATGCATTATTTAATTTCAGAAATAAAAGCATTTTGGGTGAATTTACATTGGTCTAGGTCTTTTTGGTGCTTATATATGACAAGTCCTAAAAGAATCAGTAAAAATAAGAATGAATAAGCTGAATTTGTGTGTCAATAACCTTATCCATTTCTATGTTTATAAAAACAGCAATAATCATGAATAATTGAAATAATAGCTATAATGTAAAATTAAAGATCCATCCATCCAGTGAAATTTTGCAGTGTACCACAAAATTAGCTCTTTTCTTGCCAAAAGAGTTTTGAGTGTATGTACTGTTCACCTAACTATAAAACAGAAAAAAAAAACAAACCAGGATCATTGAGCCAGGGAAATTATGTGTTTTACGTGAGATTCTTTAAAATAGTTGTGATTTGCTCAGGACCAACAAAAAAAGAAACAAAAAAAATCTTTGAACACTGTTCAAGCTTTGAGTTATGTTGAAATATGTCTAGCAATAGGGAACTTCTATAATGACAAAAATATTTTATTTCTGCTTTAGACTAATTAATGTGCAAAAAGTCTAATTTTTACAGCCCATATATCAAAACCTTTGACAGTTATACAAGTGAAGTAATTTTTCTGAAAAAAAAAAAAATAAAATTGTGGACTATGCAAGATTATAACATTTTGAAAGGGCAAACTTCTTATTCCTCAGCATAACATTTGATTCACAGCACTGTAACAGTTGACAAAGTTTATCATTACCATGGCTATTCTACATGAGCCCTGCCAAAATCAGTTATGCTTAGAAATTGCAATGCTTGTCAAGTTAAGAAACCACTTTTTTATTTAAGGACATGATCTAAAATCATTTAAGTCCAAAAGAAAGATGTCCCCTTGATCAGTACCAGAGGTGGTTGAAGTTTTGGTGATACATTTTGCAGACTTCACTTACTTACCAATGGATAAAAGCAGACTGGGAGAAACAGAAAATTTACAGCCCTGATTGGAAGAGACTGTTTGGGTTTCACATTTGAAGTGTGTCTCCATGGTGAGTGAAAGCTCCTCAGTAAAAGCAGAGTGACTTGCCCCAAATGTCCCCATTATTTCATCCCTAATGTATATTGCAGTGAACTCTGTCATCGTCAAGATGAAGTTGGCAGGAGGGATGTACTGTTTTGGTGGAGCCAAGCTCCATCAAAGCTCTTCTCTTTTAGCAGTGGTGGGGGAATGGAAGTAGAGGCAGACACAAAATCAGGCCCACTAATACTTGATGGTTCAAGCAGTTTCCCAGATCTGAACACTATGAATGGCTCACAGAGGGTGGTGCTTAAAACATTTTCACTTGGCTTTGACAAAATGAAGTTCTACCAACAGTGGTAAGAATCCTTGAGGCAGCCATTGTAAAAACTATAGGAAAAGCCAATGTCTTTGAGATAGATGGGGTCCAAATTATCATAATTATTGAAGGTGGAATGAAGGTGGAATGGAGTCTCTGCAGTCTGCATACTGACTCTGGGAATCAACACACAGTGGTGGACAAAGCATATTTTCATCAATGACCTGGACGAGGGGGTAGAGAGCACCCTCAGCAAGTTTGCTGATGACACCAAACTGGGAGG
>JAOEGS010012466.1:0-34276 GCA_025447755.1 Corythornis vintsioides | reverse complement strand
AGCTGGTCCCGGGGGTTTTGAGGGGCTGGGGGGGGGAGGGGAACAGGGAGCCCTGCATGGGGTGTGGGGGGAACCCCACCTCCCTCTGCCCTGGGGCTTGGGGGGGTTAGTGCCACACTGGGGGGGCTGTGCAGCAGCTGGGGACCCCCAACCTGCCTCCTTGTATTGTCTCCTCAGAACAAAGGTCGCTCTCCTGGGATGCAGGTGGAGGGGGGTCAGGGAGCTGGGGGGCTGCTGTGTGGGAGCAGGGCAGAGTTGGGGGGCACACACAGTGTGGCCGTGGCCCCCCCACCCTCTTTGCCAGCCCCTCGTCCCACAAACCCCAGGGCCCAGCCCGAGCCCCAGCATTAATATTTGAAGAGGCCAATTACAACCTGCGTGTGAGGAATGCTAATTGGCACTCGAGGGGGGGGTACAGGGGGGAGTTGTGTCTTTTCTCCTTGGCTCTCAGAAAAGCCCCCCCAGCCCCTGGCCCTGCAGCTCCAGCCAGAGCCATTTGTGTGGGATTAATTAGCCAGAGGTTGCTCATCAACTAGAGGTGGGTGCCTTCATCAAAGAGGCAATTAGGAGATATGGGTGGGGAGAAGAGGCCTGGCTGGGAGAGGTGAGCACCCCAGGGTGGGTCGCAGACCCTGTGATGGGGGTTGGGGGGTCCCCAGGGGCAGGACCTGCTGCTCCTCTACAAATTACTGCTCTGGAAAAGAAAGAGGCAACTGGTTCTGACACATCCAATTTATTCCTGGGGGGACCTGGGCAGGGGAAACAGTCCAGCCAGGATGGGGCCAGATCCACCCCCAAGGTCTGTGCTCCTCCCACACAGGAGGGATCCGAGACCCCCAGGGCCAGGGAAGTGGTGGGTCCTCTGGGAGTGAGAGGGGTGCTGAGCTCCTGCCACCCCCTGCTCCCCTGAGGGGCAGCCTGGCACAAACCCAGTCCTGACTGGGCAGGGATGAGGGCAGCAGGAAACAGCAGGACAGAGGAACTGCCCGGCCCTGGTGCTTCTCAACCATCCAGGGGCTAGCTGAGGCTGGGTCTGGGCACAACCAGCCCCTGGGGACACTGGCACAGCTTTCTCCAGTCATTTTCCCAACTGGTCCTGGCTGCTGGTGGCTGCTGGATGGATGGATGGACACGGTCCCCACACAGGGCAGGCGCCGACGCTGGGGACTCCAGATGGCCTGGCCAGGCTGCTGCCTGCGGTGCCAGCTCCGTGGGGGGCTCTGGAGAGCAGCTGCTGGCAGCTGGGAGCAGGGACAGCCCCTGGCCCGGGCTCGGGGGTGGCCCCTCAGTCACTGCCGCCGTCCTCGCTGTCCGAATACGCCCCCAGCAAGCCGAGGGAGGAGGAGGAGGTGGTGCCCGTTGCTGTGGGAAACGAGCCTGGAAAGCCAGCAGGAGAGCAAACACTCAGGTAGGGCTCTCTCCCCTGCCAGCAACCCCCACCCCTGGCATCCCCACCACCCCCTGGCAGCCGGAGCCCCAGCGGTGCCTCATCCCCCCCCAGCTGAATTTCCATTCAAGGTTAAAGGGGGTGGCCAAGGAGACCCTGGCACCCCCAGGGCCTGCTGGGAGGGAGCTGCAAGGTTGGCCCAAGGTCTGCCAAGGCCCCTTCTCCCTCCACAGCCCCCCCAGGAGGTTTCAGCTGCCAGCTGAGGCTCCAAGGACCAGCTGCAAGTGCCAGGCAGCGTCAGGGGCAGAGAGCCCTGAGTCCTGGAGGATGGGCAGCTCCTCCAGCCTAACGGGGCTGATCAGGCCCCAGCAGCAGCCAGGAGCAGGTGGCCAGGTAAAATCTATCCAAAATGGGGCAATTCTTGGGAGTTTTGCTCCCCAGGGATACCCCGAGAGCAGAAGGAATCACTGGACCAAAGGCTTAGGACCAAATTGCGCAGAATCTATCAATTCATCCCCAAATCCACCCGTTCTCTGCCTTCCTGGGGCAAATTCTGCTACTTCTCTAAAGCTTCCCAATCCTTCATTTGGGGTTTTTACAGGCAGGCTCCACCCCAAAGCTGTTTTCTTGCTTTTCCACTCCTATCTTGCTGTTGTGACTGTTCCCAGCAGCATCCTGTGCTCCGAGACACTGTTTGGGAGCTTCTGGCCCTGAGAGTGTCTCCAAAGCCTTGACTCAAAGCCAAGAGGCAGGAAGGAACATCTCCTCCATCAGGACATGTCCTGAACACAGGGAAAACCCCCAACCTGGCCCCATCTATCCCACCTGAGAGCACTCCTCAAGACAGGCCTCAGTGTCACTTGGGTGCTACCAGAACCCTCCCAGATCACCCAGTTTGGGCCACCCCATCCCCCCCGGGGGAGTTACCAGTGCTGGCTGTGGTGCCTTGCTTCTCTGTGCCATTCACCAGGGCAGGGCCTGGTTTCTGCTTCTTCACAGTCACCAGCCCAGCCAGCTGGGACTTGCTGTTCAGTTTGCCCACACTCCGCTCCCAGCTCTCTGTTTTCAGCTTCTTTAGCTGGGGCTGAGGCTCCTGCAGAGGAGAGGAGGGGGGTGAGGGTGCTCTGGCCTTGGATGGGAGGCACAGAAGAAGGGAAAACAGCAGCACAAAGAGCAAGAGACATGATGACGGCTGCACAGAGCAGCCCAGGGGGATATTGCCCCCCGTGGCAACTGGCACCAGTGTGAGAATGGGGATATGGATCCAACTGGCTGCAAAACAGGCCCTGGAGACAAATGTCCTGCTGCTTGTGACAGTTAAATCCAGCCTTGCGTGGCAGCAAGCTGGCTCTGGGACACTGAACCATGGAGTCCCAGCACAGTGGGGGTTGGAAAGGACCTCTGGAGATCATCTGGTGCCACCCCCCTGCTCCAGCAGGGTCACCCAGAGCAGGGCCAGCAGGGCAGTGTCCAGGGTGGTTGGAATCTCTCCAGAGGAGACTCCACAGCCTCTCTGGGCAGCCTGGGACAGCCTCTGACACCCTCACACCAAAGAAGATTCTCCTGTTCAGACAGAACCCTCCTGGGTTCCAGTTTGTGCCCAATACCCCTTGTCCTGTCTCTGGGCACCACTGACCAGAGTCTGGCCCCATCCTCTTGCCCCCCAGGGCCCTTTAGCTCTTGCTCATCATCATGATCAGCTCCCCTCTCAGGTTGCTCTGCTCCAGCTGAACAGCCCCAGGGCTCTCAGCCTGGCCTGGCACAGAGATGCTCCAGCCCCTCAGCATCTCTGTATCTTCTGCTGGCTCTCTCCTGGTCTCTCTTGAACTGGGAAGCCCAGCACTGGCTGCAATACTCCAGAGGTGGCCTCACTGGGGCAGAGGGGCAGGAGAACCCTCCTCTAGCATCTGTGGAGCCACACATCCATCCCAGGGCTGCCAGGGCTCTGCCAGCCAGCCCCATGTGCCTGCAGGTGGTCCAGCCACCTCCTCCCATTGCCCCCCTTCCCCGGGCAGGGGGATTAGTGCTGGGCCAGGGAACATTGCTCAGATTAACCCCAGCTCAGCACGGAGCCACAGCAGCTTTGATTCACCCGAGCAGAGAGAGGTCCCGGCAGACAGGGATCGACAGCAGAGAGGGGCCTGTCTTGGGGATAATCCCTCCCCTGCAAGCTGGGCACTGAAAGCTCTTTTGTTCAGCTCCTAAAGGAGGGGCTGTCCCAGGGTCGTTTGGTGTTGTCAGCGCTGGAATGGTGCCCGCTGGAGCCCCGAGGCACAGGCCAGGCCTTTCTGGAGCTGAAAGGGAAGCCACATCCCGAGCGGGGCCAGCGGGGGGCGGGTCCCTGCCAGCCTTTGTCAGCTGAAATCCTGACGGCTCGGGGAGCCTTCCCAGCTGCTGAGGGGTGGAGCAGAGAGGGGACACACGGCCCGGGGAGGGGGGAGTGGTGGGAAGCCCCTGCCCAACTCACCTCCCGCAGGATGTCCGTGGGCCTGGCTGCGGCCGCCGCTGTCGCCGGCTCCTCGTCCGAGTCCGAGTCGAGCAGCAGGTGGCGGTTCTGGGCCTGCTCCAGCATCGCCCTGAGGGGACAGGGGCTGAGCTGCTGCCCCAGCTGCACTGCCTGCCCAGGGGGCTGAACTCCAGCAGGATCCCCCTCAGGGGCAGCAGTGAGGTCTGCAGCCTCAGCCATGGGAGGGATGCTCCTCAGAGTGCCTCTAAAGCAGCCCAGTTGTTCCCACCAGGTGATATCAAGACCCCTCCAGCCCACCTCCCTAAGCACTCTGCTGGGATGAACTGGCCCCAGCCTCCTCCCAGCCTTCTCAGGATTGTCCCCTAGCAGGTGCCAGAGCTCCTGGGATGCCAGGAAAGGGGGAGCCAGCCTGGCTGGTTTCACACCCCACCCGTGACTGTGTCCAGCCCACTCACTTCATCTCTTGCTCATCCTCCTCTTGCTCCTTGCGCTTCTGCTCCTCCTCATACTCCTTGTACTGCTTCAGCATGGCCTCAAAGTCCACGTTTGCCTGGCGCTGGTTGAGTTCCTTCAGCTCCTGCAGGTTCTCCAGAACCTCCATCTCCAGCTTAGAGTCCTTGGTTCGGTTCTCCAGGACCTGAGTGACCAGTCAGGCTAATGAGAGGTAGCAGAGAAATCTCCACCACCACCTCCCCACCCAGCACGAAGAGCATCATCAACACCCTCATTTTTTGGGACAATAAAAACTAGAGCAAGATGCTGCCCAGCACAAGTTCCAGCACAGGAGGAAACCTCCTGAGAGCAGAGAGTTGTCTCCTGCCCACGCAGAGCACAGAGATCTCAGGACCCTGGGGAACTAAGCCAACAGCTCTGCAGGAGGGAGGTTTGCCTGCAAAGGAAGTCACTCTCTTGTACCTTCATGGGATTGTTGAGCTCTTCTTCCTCCCTCTCCTTCTGCATCCTTTTCTCCTCTTCCTCCAAGAGCTTCTCTGCTTGGAAGTTGCGAGTGGCACCGTGTTCCATGGTGTAGTCTGTGTTCTCTGGATCTGTCTGAGGAACAAACCAGGCAGCAAAAGTCATCGTGCTGGGGCAATCCCCCCACTCTCAGCCATCCCACCAGCCACGTACAAACACCTCCCCCCTTTCACTCTGCCTTTTGTTTCCCCACAGGTGGCTGAGACACTTCGAACGCTCAAGAGGAGCTTAAAGCTCAGGCTGAGATCCATCCCAGTCTTTGTTGGGACAACTCTTTCCTGTGGGATCAGCACCCAGGAACAGCCACCGAATGCACAACCGGTGAAGGGGGAACATGGAAACCCAGGACAAGCGTCACCTTGAAAGTGATCTCAGCCAGGCAGCGCGTGCACTTGATGTAGAAGCGGAAGATGGGCAGCCCCAGATACACCTCGTTCTGAACCGTCTCCTTGCGGGCGTTGAACTTCTTCCCCTTGTAGATGTACTCGCCACACGTCTTGCACCTAGGAGCAAGGAAAAGTCACCCACACGCCCCCTGGGAAAAGAAGGGAAACGTTCCTGAGCAAACTGCTCTCACCGCATGTTGAAGGGAGCCATGAGCCGCACCACATACTGCCGGTCCTTCGGGAGCTTGAGCTTTGGGATCTTAGCAGGGTCGAAGTCTGGCGGGTAGTATTTCTACGGAGACAGAGCAGAGGCGTGGGCTGGGCGTGGAGTCACCCAGGGTGCTGGCACCCAGGCCAGGAGGGTTCCCGGCTGGGTCAGCTCCTCGCAGCAGGAGCCAGTGTGCCCCGAGAATCAGGCGTGAGTGTCAAACAGAGAAGAAACCAAAAACCAGCAGCCGCTGAGAGGGGCTGCACCTCTGTCAGTCTGTCCTCAGCACCAGGCCCCTCAAGCCTCGCAGGGCTTCAGGGCCTAACCCTTTTGCCCCTACCAGCCCCATTTTAAGCGCTGTCAGGAGCCCCCAGCCTGGGGATCCCCGCCTCTCAGCCTGAGCGTCCCCCCAGGGTCCCCTCTCCGCCTCCGGTCCCTCCCAACCGACCAGCGCCTTCCTCGCACCCCCCCAGCGATCAGGGGTCAGTCCGACCTGTGTCCCCTCACCCCAAATTGGGGAATCCCCCCCAACTC
Organism: Corythornis vintsioides; assembly: GCA_025447755.1. Classification (NCBI taxonomy): domain Eukaryota; kingdom Metazoa; phylum Chordata; class Aves; order Coraciiformes; family Alcedinidae; genus Corythornis; species Corythornis vintsioides. The sequence goes on along the minus strand of JAOEGS010012466.1, from coordinate 28,319 downwards.
ACGTTCAACACCTTCCGCTCCGACATGGCTGCGGCCTCCTTCACCCACCGGCACCCAACTGCGGCCCCCTGCCCGCTCGCCGCTTCCGGGAAGAAAGCCCCGCCCTCCCTGGCCGCTCATTGGCGCGTCGAGCGAATTCTCGCGTCTTATTGGCCAATCCTTCTGTCAGCGAGCCCCGCCCATCCCTGTGTCTCTGACGAGGGTCCGGCGGCGCGGCGCGTCCCGATAAAAGGTTCCGCCGGCGGCCCCTGCGAGGCGCCGTCTTCGGGATGGGAAGCCGTTGAAGTGTCCCTACGCAGCAGGATTAGCGCGCGGGGTGCTGCGCGGGGGTGCTCAGCGGGAGAGCTGCCCCGTGCGGGGTTACGGTTTCTCTCTTCAGGAACCAGCGCTGAAGGAGGAGGCTGCTGGATCCTCAGTTCTCGGGGTGACCTGTTGCAGCATCGCAGCCCCCTCAGCGTGAGCCCCGCTCTGACTGACCCAGGTGCTTGTGCTGAGGAGCCAGAGCTGGGCCCAGCCCTGCAGGGGGGTCTCCCCAGAGCCCTGTGGGCAGAGGGGCAGGATCCCCCCCTGCCCTGCCCTCCTGCCCCGGGTGCCAGCCCAGCACCAGCTTCTCGCACCCTACTGGTCCCCTCGAGCTGCCCGGGCGGTGTTCGGGCTTCGGTGCCGCTCCCTCGGCCCCTCCAGGGAACGGCGCCTCAAGAGAACGAGGCCTAAGAAGCGGCACCTCCGGGAGCGGCCCCTCAAGGGAACGAAGCCTAAGTAGCGGACCCTCCGGTAACAGCCCCTCAAGGTGACGGCCCCTCTGGGAACGGCCCCTCAGGGTAATGGCGCCTCAAAGTACCGACGCCTCCGCTAACGGCCCCTTAGAGTAACGGCCCCTCAGAGTAACGGCTCCTGAAGGGAACGGCCCCTCCGGGGTAACAGCCCTTCAAGGGAACGGCCCCTTAAGGTGACAGCCCCTCAGGCGTAATGGCTCCTTAAAATACCGACGCCTTGGGGAACGGTCCCTGAGGGGAGCAGCCCCTGAAGGAAGCAGCCCCTCAAGGTGGAGGCCCCTCCTATAACAGCCCCTCAAAGGGCACGGCCCCTCCGGTAATGGCCCCTCAAGGTAACAGCCCCTCCTGTGACGGCTCCTGAAGGTGACAGCCCCTCAGGCGAACGGCCCCTCCTATAACGGCCCCTGCGGTAACGGCCCCTCAGGGTAACGACGCCTCAAAGTACCGACGCCCGCTCTGAGGGCCTCTGAAGGGAACGGCTCCGGGGCCCGTTGGGCGGGAAGGCGGGAGCGCGCAGTGCGCGTGCGCGTCCCCGCCCGGGCGCCGTCCCGCCGTTGGCCGCGCGCAGCCCGCTGGGCGGGCTCTCCGCACACAAAGGCGCGGCGCTGGGGAAATGGCGGCCACGGCGGCGGTAGCGGCGGCGGCGGCCACGGAAAACGCCGGCGGTAAAATGGAGGAACCGGGGGCGACCGCGCCACCGACGGCGGCGGTGGCGGCGGCTCCGCCACCACCTAACGGGGCGGGCGGTGCCGGGGATGCGCCTCCCAAAAGGTAAAGGCCTGGGCGGGGGCGGGACGGGGACGTTGCGGGGCCGCTGCCGGGGCCTGTGGCGCCGCGTGCGGCCTCCCCGCGCTGGCTGCGGGCCTGGCCTGAGCCCGAGCCCCGCGGAAGCGGTGATGGAGAAACCGGGGCCGCTGGCTGAGCGGGAGGGGCTGTGGATGGGGCTGGGACCGGGGCCGCTGCTGCGGTTCCGGGCTCGGTTCGCCCCGGCAGCCCGGGCGCGGCCTACTCGCTGCGGGCGCGGAGCCGCCTCGGGACGGCGCGGCCGGGAGTTGCCGCCTCCGCCCGCAGGGGTGGGAAAGGAGCCGGTTGCTCGCTCCGGGGCCCGCTGTAGGGCGGCCAGGGACATGCTGGGGAGATTTTTTCCCCCTTTTCTCGCTTAGGAAGCGTTTCTGCCGAGCCGCGCTGGGCGGTTTGTGGGCCTGTGCCGCTGCCTCTCGGGGACCTGCAGGCCGGGCCAGCGAGGCGGGTTTTGGAGGTTTTAAGGGAATTAGCTTTTGCTTTGCCAACGGTATTAAGTGAGCTTTTCTCCGGTAAAGTGTTTCCCGTTTGGTGGTTGATGATTTACCTGTGCAGTGGAACACCTCGAGATTTAAAGGCGAGGCCAGGCACTAAACAAGGGCTGTGTGGCTGATCTCGACAGAACATTATAGAAAGAAAACCCCAATAAATAAATAAAAAGTAATCTGTAAGGGTTACATTTTTAGATCTGTGAATGTAAAGATGATGAGCAGAAAAGTCTTCAATTAATCAACTGCTTGTTGCTTCCCTGTGTTAATATTAACCGAATTTTGGGAAGCTTCCCAACTGGCAAAGCTTTTTTTTTTATGTTGAATCTATAGAATAAAGAACACATTCTTTTTCTCCAGTTATTTATTTGGCCCCAGGCCTTAACTGCTGTGGAGATAAGAATCAGCATTTTGAACCTGCTGTTGTGAGTAATGTTTCAGACTGAGGTGTTGATCTGCAGAGGAGCTGAGGTAGGTGCCCCATGGCAGTTGGACTCTGGCTGCTCCAGGTTGTCACACCCAGGCCTGTGCCTGGCTGACCCAGAGCTGCAGAGGCACCTGGATGCTCTGTGGCTACTGGGGGTGATACAGGTACTGTGAGGAGGGGAGTGTCTCAGTTTAGATCCCCTCTCACTCCCAGAGACGTGAATTGTACCTCACGTGCACAAAGATATCCATGCCATGTTTTTCTAGAGCCAAACTGGCCTTTTGCCAACCCAAACCAGCAATCTGTGGAACTTTTTTTCTGCTGGGCAGAAGCAGTGGGTGTTGAGGAGTGCAGGGTGGGCATGCCATGTGTTTGCCAGGGCTCGGGAAGGATTTTTCCATCATCTGGTCCTCCTGTTGGCAGGTTGGTATGTGGAGAGGCTGCTCATGGCTTAGCTTCTGTTTTCCCCCCTAAGCTTGCTCTTGGTGGCTGCAGCAGGGTTAACATGTCAGCAGGGATTTGTCATGTGAGACTATTTATTACTGGAAGTATTAAGTAAAAAGTCTGCTTTGTTCTGATTTTTTTTTTTTCATCTTTTTATCCCCTCTGGCCCCTGTTACATTTGGAGCCTCTCCAGAGAGCTGATCTCTTTAGCTGGGTGGAATTCTGGGTGGAATATGAAGCCCTGTGGAGCAAAACTAACAGAGCCCCAGTGGTGCCAGTGTTCTGAGTGTGTTTGCTGTGTCCTCAGGGGTGAGGGAGGATCTGCCTCGACTGGATTTTGATTCTTGGTGATTTTTCCTCAGCCTGTTTGAAGGAATCTGGTGGAGGAATGTGTGTGGTTTGTTTTCTCTGGAGGTAATAAACTTCCCTTTCACTTCCTCCTCCTGCACACATCACAAACAGGAGGGGTTTTCATTTTATCTTGATGAAATATTCTGTACCCCAAGGAAAAAAAAATCAGAGTAAATAAAGTATCTTGTGAAAAGAGGGACTTAAATTTTCTGTAGCTTATGTGGAAAGGGATCCCAGTTACTCAGAGTGGTTCCTTGCTGGGATGGGCAAAGCTGCTGTGGGAATTTCATCTCCCTGGCCCTTCCACCTGGGAGAAGACAGGAGTGGTGAGTTCTGGAGGTGATGGGGGGGGCTCCTTCCTTCTGCTCTCTGGAGCCACCTTCAGAGAAGCCTGAGCCACTTGGTGCTTTTCATACCTGATTGTGACCTCTGTGGCCCTGGGCCTGCCTGTTCTTGTCCCTCTGGTGTGTGAGACACATGGAGGTGGTGGCTGCAAAAGAAAGAAAAGCAGCTGAAGAAGTTTTCTTGACCTTTTCTTTTGACCTGGCTGGATTTGGTTCCACTCTGTGTGACAAGGAATGTGTCCTAGGCCAGTGCTTGTGCCTTTATTGGCTGGGGCTTGTTGGAAGTCTCTGCAGGTAGATGGAAGCTCAAGGTGTTTTTGAGCTGATACATGACTGCAGAAGAAAAATCTGCATCATCTCTCAGTATTTTGGAGGATTTTATGCAGTCGTTCTGGGGAGGGCTTAAGCTGAGCAAAAACCCAGAGTCTGTGCAGAGAAGGTCTGGAAACTTTACCAGCTTTTGGAGTGATGTGTTCCTCTAGATGTATTTCTGCACCTTCTCAGCCAGCACCAAGTGAACAGGAGATTAATTGGATTAATTTAAGGAAGGCAGTCAGGCTGATGCTGCAGTATTTAAATCTCCTGCTTTGTTTTCAAGTGCTGTTCTCTGGTGACATGTGTGTCCTCCTGAGACCTGCTGGTTGAGAGTGATTCTTCCTTTCTCACTTGTCAGTTTTTGACCAGTTAGAGGTGGAATTCTGAAATAGCTCAAGGAATATCCAAGACATTAGTAGATGTACTGAATCATTTGAATCCTCACTGAATCAGGGTCACAGAGGCTTTGAATTTGTAATCTAAAAACCTGTGTTAATTGAAGGAAGAGGAAAAAAAGTGTCAGGTAGGAGTGGTTGGTTTGACTAGGGGTAAAATTCTGCTAGTGTAAGATTAAAATATCTGTTATTTACTGGAGTTTAAGTAGGATAATGTGCTGAGGAGAAAACTAAACAGGGTGGACATTGGGCTGGAGCATCTCGGGGAGACAGAGAGGCTTGGCCTGCATGAAAAAAATGGAGCTTCTGGATCACAAACTTTGCTGAACATGGGAGGAAAATAGTGTGTGATGACAGCAGAAGGTGCCTGCTGTTGGGAACTTTCAGCCCAGGGTGCAGCAGTGGCACAGTGCCTGCTGTGCCCAGAGCCAGGCGTTCTGGCGTGAAGCGGCTGTGCCAGGGTGGGCTGGCAGAGGAGGTGACCTGTGTGGCTCTCTCCTGCCCGCAGTGAAGGGGAGCGGCCGAGCCAGAACGAGAAGAGGAAAGAGAAGAGTGTGAAGAGAGGAGGGAACCGCTTCGAGCCCTACGCCAACCCTGCCAAGAGATACAGAGCGTTCATCACCAACATCCCCTTCGATGTCAAGTGGCAGTCTCTGAAAGACCTGGTCAAAGAGAAAGGTAATGTACAGCTCAGGTGGCCAGCTGATGGCTGTCCTCTTGCTCCTGCCTGCCTCTGTGTGTGTAAACCTGAGACTTGCAAAGTTCTGGGTGGACTCAGCGACACCAGTTCTGCTCAAGGTTTTCTCCAAACCTGTTGGTTTTGGGGTGGTTGCTTTATTTTTTTTTTATGTATAATATTTTTTTTTTTTGGGTGTTGCACAACATCTGCTCCCTGGCAGCCTTCCAGATGGGTAGTTCCTTTATGGGCATGGTGCCATCTAGCTAGCAGTGCTTCAGTGGAGATTTTTAAACAGCTTTTTTTACTTAGAGAGGAGGAAAATAAAAAAGGGCTTTGATCAGATTTTTTTTAGCCTTGACATGCAACAAAACTTTCTGAAGCATTTTAATGCCTTTTGGGGTATTAAAGAGAGTTCTTTACTGCTGCCCTGGCATGTGTCCCCAAACTCTGCAGTGATCTGCTCAGATAAAGATCCACACTGCTCTCTGAGAGCAGTCAAATGTATCTCAGGGTGACCTGCAACACAAAAAGTCAGGAAAAATCAGGTTTGTGCTTTGGCATGTGCTGCAACACCGTTAGGCCTTTGGAACTTCTTCCTGGTGTTCCCTCCCTTCCCCACTGGTGTTTCACTGTCCCACGTGGAGGGGAGCTGCCTCAGTGTGTCAACCGTGGCACCTTCATCTCCTGAAGAGGGTGAGGAATTGAGCTGGCTGCTCTCAGGTGGTGACAACTCCAAACCTAGTGCTCCTGCTTTAAGCTGATGCCCACCCTGCTAGTTTAAGTCACCTGGGAAGGGCAGCAGAGTGGCAGTAGAACACTTGGCTTCTCCATTGTTAAACTGTCTCCCAAGCAGTTGAGAGTAACTACTGAGGTCACTGCTAAATCCACCTCAGCTGCAGGTGTCTGGCAGAGCAGTGGCAGTGGTCACTCGGGTTCGAGCTAGGGAAGGAATCTTTCATGTCTTCACCAGCTGTGGCCTCATGAAGGGGGAAAAACTCCATCTCCAAAGGGTTTGTCTTTGGAGGCAAAAATGGAACCGAGTCTGCGTGAGGAACTGGAGGATGATAAACCCTGGGAAGCTTCCATCATTAGAGGCTGTGCAGCGTTGCTGCTTGGGATGGAGCAGTGTGTTTCTGAACTACAGTCAGGCTGCTTGAGCAGGCCCTGATGATGCCCAGTCCCTTTCCTCAAGCTCTGCTTTCCCCCGGGTTCCCAGGCAGCAGCTCCCTGTGTGAGATGTTCTTAACTGTGTGTTGAATTCCGTTCCAAGTGTCTTGTGGTTTCTCTCCAGTTCACGTGGATGGAAAAAGGCCGGTGTGAGCTTGTTTCCTGCCTTGCTGCTCCAGCAGATACTCCTAGGGGGACGTTGCCACCTCTCCGTGCTGGCTGCAGGGTTGTTGAGCTAAAGGAGGAGCAGCAGTGCTGTCGGGCTCTGGGGATGGGCCGCGTAGGCGCGATTGGCTCTCCTTAGTCACCTCCTTCTGCCACAATGGTGCTTCTGGTGCCGTGCTTGAACTCTGCTCCATCCCTGCCTCTTGACCCCGGGCATTCCAACAAGCGGGAAGGTTGACAGTGGCCAAAACCTACACGTTTAGAATCTTTGGTTTGTAAGTGTTTTAAGAATTACAGGCCAAGCGTTCCAAGGCTTTGGGAGCACGGAGGGTACAGTCGTGAAGACTTGAAGCTGGTAGCAGCAGGTTGCTGAAGGTGGGAGGAGTTCCCCTCCGTCAGCTGGTTTGAGGCTGGGTGAGGAGCCACCAGCTTTGAGGGCCTCTCCTGCCTCTGCCAACCTGGTTCCTTCAGAGGCGTCCAGGCTGCCAAAGGTGACCCCCTTTCTCTCAAGAGCTCGGTCATTTCAGTGTATCTGGTGGTGAAACTCAATTACAGGTATGCAGTATGACCTAGTTATTAATGGCATGAAAGAAATGTTCTTGTTTGAAACTCCCTTGTATTGGCTGACAAACCCAGGGGTCTCCTGAACAATCAGCTGCTGAGAAATGGCCACTGGGGAGTGGCTTCAGGAGGAGGAGGAGGAGGCAGCAGCAGCTCTTCAGCATCGAAGAGGAGGTGGAATGTCAACATGTCTGAATTCTAAAGAGCTGTCTAACCTGTCCCCAGCCAGTGGCTCTGTCTTAGGGAGAATTACTCCTGTCTCATGGCAGCTGGCAGCAGAGAGGTGATGCCATCTGATTAAAAAGTACCTGTATTTGAATTGGAGATACTTACTGATTCCTTTAGGAAGTACAGAAATTGCATTTTAAACTTTTCTGACCAGAGTAGCAAGATGTCATACAGTGCAAGGGGAAAGATCAGCTCTGAAATGAAGCAGTAATTATGTTCTGCTGCTGCAAAGCCAGGAGCAGGTGCAGTCAAGGCCAGGCTCCTAGAATCATGGAATTGTTTTGGTTGGCAGAGACCTTTAAGATCAAGTCCAACCATCCCCCAGCACTGCCAGGGCACCACTGCCTCATGTCCCTCAGCACCATCAGCTTGGAAACCCCTACAGGGATCACAGGGACTCCACCCCTGCCTTGGGCAGCTTGGGACAGTCCTGGACAGCCCTGGAGGGGAAGAAATTGTTCCTCAGCTCCAAACTAAACCTCCCCATGCACATTCCTGTCCCATTCAGAGGCTGCAGGACCCCCCAGGCAGTGTTTTCATTGACTCAGCTGTACCCATGGTCCCTGGGGCAGAGCTGTGGGGTGGAGCAGGTGAGTGTGCACCTTCCACTGCACTGGGACCAGCAACAAAGCTTTCCCAGCCTCAATAGTGAGGAGCAGCAGCTTCTAAGCTTCATGTGCTGCCTGTTTTCTTCATCTCCAGACATTTTTGGAGCCTCTGTGGCCTCCTGCAGATGTAACTCCCACCCTCTTGTACTCAATCCTGTGTGGTAGTCCTCCCTCAGTGGCTGCAGGGAGCTTTTTCACTCTCGTGCAGAGTCACCCGGAGTAGATCCTACAGGAACAGATCCAGGCAGCTTTTGCAGGTCTCCAGAGATGAAGATTCCACCACCTCTCTGGTGGTTCCAGGCTCTGTCACCCTCACAGGGAAGAAATATTTCCTCATGTTGAGGTTGAACCTCCTGTTTTCCAGTTGGTGGCCATTGCCCCTTGTCCTGTCCCTGGGCACCACAGAGAGCCTGACCCCATCTTCCTGACACCCACCCTTTGGATACTGAGAAGATTCCCCTCCCCTTCAGCCTCCTTCTCCAAGCTGAACAGCCCCAGCTCTCTGCCTCTCTTCATTCTGGGTGCTCCAGGCTCTCAGTCACCTCAGTGGCCCTGTGCTGACCCCTCTCCAGTAGCTGGGGGTTGCTTCTCGGGAGCTTCCAGAGCTTAGTGAAGGAGGATCTGCCACCAATTCCGAGTCTCTCATTGGGAGCATCAAGCTCTTGGTTCTCTTTTCAGTCTCTGTCCTCCCCCTCTTGCTGGGACTTGCCTCTCTGCACCTTTCAGAGCTGCCTGGTTTGTCTCTGACTATTCCAATCCTGTTGTCCAACTTCAGAACCTTGAAAGTTGACATCTGTGTCTGAGTTCATTACCCACTGACTGCCCAGACATGACTTGAGGGCTGGGTGAGTCCACCTGAGCCAACTCACCTGGACACAGTTACCTGAGCATCCCTGGAGGGGTCTGAGCTCTGACAGACCAGCCTGGCCTCAACATCTTCATAAACAACAGGATTTAGAGTTGGAGAGGAGAAAGATCAACACCCACCACTGTGATGTTCAATAGCAGTGGGAAATGGGGTTGTATTTCTGGTTATTGCAGTGATTTCTGCTTTCACCTCTTGTTTCAGCACCTGCTGACTTCCTGAACTTTCACAAGTGTGAGGTTTGAAAACAAGTAATCCAGCTCTGAGTCTTCAAAGGCACCATGGGGAGCATGTTCCTTAATTATACTGGTATTGACTGAGAGCTGGTGTTTTCTGCAGGTTTTCTCTCCCCTTGGGGGCTGGGCCAGTAATAATCTCAAGTTCTTGAAGTGAGTCTCTTGGGCTTGAATGAAATGTCTTCACTTTGTGGATCTGTTTCCTGGCACAAACTGATTGTTCTCTAGCAGGAGGAAAATCTGCCTGGGTCACTGGGCATGTTCAGTCCTCTGGAGCAGGTTTAGCACATGGACATCTGTGGTTGGTACTTTTCCATGGCTTAATTCCCTGGCTGCTATTGCTGCTTTATCCCCAGGGCCTGATGTTCTGACAGGCTGAGATCTAGAAAAAGAGCCAAGTACAATCTGACTCAGCAGAGGTTCTTAAAATTTCTTTTGCCAGCCTCACACAGTCTTCTGAAGAAGTGTCACTTTGAATCATTTTACATCTTTTTAAGTGGAGGAAAAAAAATAAATTCACTTTAGATAGTTGTTCTGTTACCCTGGTCTTGGATCCTGAGCTGTTGCACTGTGAAGTTTTCCCCCTCCTCCTGCTATTCAGGAAGGTCAGATGTCCTGTGAAGGAAACCAGCCACTTCAAGATGTATATGTAGTTTCTAATAAGGATGTTTAAAGCTGGAGTGTGAAGCACTGAGCAAAGCTGGCACCCTCTGGCCTGTCCCTAGTGCCAAACAACTGCTGCTGTGAGAGACTCCTGGCAATCGTGGTGCAGAAGTCAGATTTGTTAAAAGAGTAAATGTTAAATCAGATTTAATACCCTCTGTTCAAGCTTGGTAAATGCCTTTGGAAGTGTTTGTGTGGAATTGTAGCTGAATTGGAGGCGTGGTTGGGAGAGGAGACCCCTCAGGCCCAGGGCTGGGCAGTGCTGCTAGGAGCAGTGTCAGCCTCTGTGACACGGAGTGGTTTGGTACTGGAGGTAACTGGGCATTTGCTGTTTTCCTCCATAAACTGTGGAATCCCATTTGCATTCTTGATCCCAGTTTGGTTGGACTCTGGCTGCTGCCCTTGATGGATGGCTTCAGAATGGCTGGGTAATGCTGTTGGCCACCAAGGACCAGTCTGAGGGGCTGTTTGCTGTGCAGCCCCCCTCACTGCACACAAACACTTCTCAGTGCACTCTGAGCTCGGGCTGTGCAGCTCACAGGGTGGAATTAATGTAGTTAGACTTTATTTCAAGGTATTTTTGTGCTGCTGAGGCTGTGGGTAGTGGTGGGACACTCCCATCTGCCCTGTCCCTTTCAGAGGGACTTGTTTGTGAGCCTCTGCCAGCCCCAGACACTGTCCTCACCAACCCACCAAGGGAGCAGAGTTTCTCCTGTCTAGAGAAATGCTCTGTGGCTGGAATGCTGAGTACACCACATTGCTATCATTTCTGAAATAAGAAATTGAGATTGGAAAAAAGAAAAAGTAGTGATTGCTTGAAGTGTCCTGCCAACTGAGAGGGACTGTTCTGGATGCTAGTTTGGCATCAGGACGTGAGGTGGCCTGTAAATGCCTGGCCCTGTGGGAGGTTGGGCTGAACATCTCTTGCTGTCCCTTGCTAATCCCATCTCAGGATGCAGAGCAGGGCATGGTTTTCCCCCAAAACTGCTTTCCACCTTGCACAGAAAGCCTCTTGGAGTCCTGTCTTCAAAACTAGGACTTCTAAGCCCAGAATGGAAAAAAAAAAAATCCGAGTTTTTTTATTCTATTTTATATTCTTCCACAATTCTTCTGTTTGCCACTCACCTCAAAGGCAGCAGCCACTCTGGTAGTTGGATTCTGGAGGTACATGAACTGGTTCCATGGTCATGAAAAGGCAATCCTGATCTTGTGAGGAAAGGTGCAGGGGTGGCTTTTCCACCATGTTCTCCCTGCTGCTGCAGATGGCTTTGTCTGGAAAGCAAGCATGGCAGACTTTCTTACTGAAGGAAAAAACCCTGATTTGATTTTATTGTGGCTTAATGAAAGGCTAAAAAAACCCTGCTGAAATAAATAGTAGGCAGTGAGTGATCTCTTGGCTCAGCCTGGCTCCCTGTTTTTGGAGGTTTCTCCTCAAATCTCGAGCAAAGCACCAAACTGTTGAAGTTTATCCAGAGAAAAGCTGGAGAAAAAGCACCAAGCTGTTGAAGTTTTGGGCTGTGGAGACAAGCTTGCAGGTGTGTGGAGTGAAGGAGACTCCTGCAGCCTTTCCCATGGATTTGGATTGCCTCAAGCAATGAGTGGGTCCCAAAGATCAAGGCAATGGCTGCTGTGGAAATAGCTGGCTTTGGACGTGGAGGGAAAATCAAGAACATGTTGGAAAGTGTTTTGACGACTTTACTGCATACCTGTAATTGTCCAGTTTGTGGTCTAGAGAACATGGAGTGTTTCTGGGCTTTCTTATAAGGCAGAGGCTCCATGCACGGTTGTTGATTGTTCTAAATTCCCATTGTTTTCTTGGCTTTTCTCCCTTGGTATATGTGTCGTCTGGAATCTGATTTGTAGTTGGTGAGGTAACATACGTGGAGCTCTTAATGGACGCTGAAGGAAAGTCAAGGGTAAGTGTCTGAGAGATTTCTTCTGTGGATTTTCTACATGACAAATGTAACCGTGTGGTGGCGTGGACCCCCAGCCAGGGAGGCAGAGTGTGTGTGTTTAGTGGCTAGAGCCCAGGACTGCTTTTATTTTCTGGGAAGGGGAGGAGTGGGGTGGGGCTTGGCAGCAGCGTTGGGGCGGCTTTTCCACCGCGGGCCGTTGGCGTTGGCTGTCGGAAGGAGCCAGGGATCCAGCAGCACTGTGGGGTGCTCTGGAATACTCATGTCATCCTGGTGTGGAGTGGTTGGCTGAATCTGTAAGGCCAGTGTTGCAAAAAGCAGGGTCTGGAAAACTTTAAACTCTTCCTGTGCCAGTCAAGTCCATTCCTAAACGTCAACGTATTATTGCCTTCAGAGGTGCCCAAGTCCTTCTAGTGCAGGGAGAAAAGCTGTAGGAGCAATGCTGAACTGTCCTGAAGGATATGGATTGAGGGTGAGGGAGTGGCCAGGGCTTTGCTGTATGCCAGGGCAGAGCAGGTCACAGGAAGTGTGTGGAGTTTTTCTTGGAGGATCGGGAACAGTTCTGCTCGTTACCACTTCAGAAGCTGCAGTTTAACCCTGTTAATGCCTAGGGCTTGAGAAGGCTTTATTGGGTAAGGTCACACGTATTCTCACCATTAGGGCTGATGTGATTTGAGTTGAAACACACACAGAAGAAGCAAGCTGGGTGTGTTGAGTGCTTTGACTGACTTGGTTTCTTCTCTCTTCCCTCCTCTCCTCCCCGCCCGGGAAACCGCCTCTCCAGGGATGCGCGTAAGTTCACTTCCCAGTCCCTAGCAAGACAGGAGCCTCCTTCAGACAATCAGCAACCTTCTTAGATCTCTTGTGTCCCCCACAGTGTTGTTGAATTCAAGATGGAAGAAAGCATGAAAAAGGCTGCAGAGGTTTTGAACAAGCATAGTCTTGGTGGAAGACCATTGAAAGTGAAAGAAGTAAGACGTGCATCTGTTCTTTCAGTATGTTGACTCTGAAGGTGAAGGGGTAGCTCTGTTCTTCTCGTGGTTTGGGGCTGACTCCTCTGCACATCACTGACAAAAGGCAGGACTTGACAAATAGGATTAGAGAAACAACTCCCAACTTTTGCTTTTTACACCTTTCCTTTCACATTTTTTTTTTTATGCACTGCTGAACTCATTTGAATGTCAATTATCCAGCCCCAAATTGATGGAAATAGGTGCTGATGGTAGCAGGGCAAGACCTTGGATTTAACTGCTTTAGCTTGGCTTTAATTTTCTTGTGTAGCCTTCTGAAGGACAAACCTGCACAAATATTGGAGTTTTTTGGCTTTAATTCCCCATCATAACAAATGTTTTCTGCAAACAATTCCCTAGAATGAGCTGGTTTCTTAAATACTTCAGGGATCTGTTGCCATGTGAATGGCTCTGCTGTTCCCAACCAGTGTGACCTGCCCAGCTCTGCTGTCAGTTAATTTTTAACCACTGAAAAAGGATTTTATTCCAGCAGCCTGGAACCTGTAGCTGCCTTGGAAGGTGAATTGAACACAAGTGAACAGGGAGTCACTTCAGTGTTGCTCTGACTCTGCTCTAGGGTGTGTGAGCTGTGCTCTTGGCTCAGCAGGCTTTGGGGGTGAAAGATTCTGCACAAGATAGAGGATGTGTGCAGAAGGTCTGGCCTTGGTGACCCCCTCCTGGAGCAGGATGGAGACAGCAAGGGGCAGCAGTTCTCAAACCTTTGGGCTGTCTCCTGGCACCATCAACCTCTGGCTGCCCTTTAAAGGGAAGAGGTGAAATGGAAGGTTAGAAAAACATCTAGAGCTATTGGTCTTGTCCAAGGGGCCCTTGGAAGAAAAAGCAACTGAGTGTGGGCCATGGCTGGGCCAGTTTTCCTGCTCATGAGGCACCCTTAGTGCTGGGGCTCAGGCTGCCCTTCTCTGCCAGCCCCTGAGAAGAGGGGGCTGTAATTTGCCCAAGTCTTGGTCAGACTGTTGTCATATTTAACTCCTGTGTGACCCAGGCAGAACAGAAATGGTGCTTGAAATGGGTGAGGCAGCATTGGTGACTCCAGCAAGGTCTAGGCAGTTGCCCCAGTGTGGCTGTGGAAGGAACTGGCTTGCTGGGGGTGACCAGTTCTGTCAGCTTGGCCAGGATTTGGTACCTGTCTCCCCACAGGGGCTGTCCTGCTGCTGAGGGGCATGAAGACCTTCAAGTGATATGATAAAAACCTGTGGTAGAATAGAGAAAGCTCCTGGCCTGATCAGAAGGCTTTGTTTTGTGTGATGCCCCCCTCCTGGCTTTCTGTTGGAGCTGAACTGGTTTTAAGCAACACCCTGTTTGAACAGAAATAGGGAATGTAAAGTGCCCTGTGTTCACTTTGTGTTCTCCACCTCAGACTACTCTGATTTTTCTGTAGCTGAAGCAATCCCTTAACAGCTGCCCTTTCTCCAGGGTTCAAACTGGGCTCTTCAGTCTTAACATTTGGATTGAGATTAAAAATTAACTCAAATAGCTTTTTCTTTTTCAAGCATCTGTATTTCTAAGGAATTTTATTTGACATTCCACTTTCTTCAGCAGTCTTGCAGTGCTGGTGCATTTCACTCACTGACTACAGTGGGGTGTTGCCACCCTAAGTGGGTGACAACTGACACTCACTTCTGGTGTGAAGTGACAACAAATAATCTTGATTTCCTTCCTTGAATTCTTCACCCTATCTCATGTTCTCTCATGCCCTAAGATGGGAATGGATGAAGAGGTTGGGTTTTTGGGTTGCTGTGGTGGTTGGGGGGGTGGGGTGGGGTGGGGGAAGCATTGCCCAAATTAATCTTGACATTTTACACACTGGGCCTTGTCAAGAAGTCCCAAGTGCAAGGCAAATGAACTGCTGTGCTGCTGTGCAGATGCCAGGGATGGGTTGGCACTTGGCTGAAAGGAAACGAGTGGCTGGCAGTGCTCTGAGGGGTTGGCTGGGGGTCTGTGAGGAGCAGAGCAGGGCAGGGCAGCTCAGAGTGCCCTTGTGTCTCGGCAGGACCCGGACGGCGAGCACGCCCGCAGAGCGATGCAGAAGGTCATGGCAGCTGCTGGAGGAATGGGCATTGGGCCAGGCCCGGGTGGCCCTGGCATGATCAACATCCCTCCCAGCATCCTCAACAATCCCAACATCCCCAACGAGATCATCCATGCCCTGCAGGCTGGGAGACTGGGGAGCACTGTCTTCGTGGCAAACGTGAGTGCAGGGAGAGCTGTGACTGGCACAGCTGGTCTCAGCTGGGTGGGCTGCAGGAAAACCCTCAGCCTGTCAGCTCTGGTCCAGTGAAACCAAGCAGTGCCTTCACTCTCTGCCCAGTCTTGTTGCTAATGAAGTGTTAAATGAAGGTGCATCCTGTTTGGTGTGATCTCTGCCCACCTGTGGTTTTGAACACAGCCAAGAAGGTTGCTTTGGGCTCTGCAGCATTCTTTGCTGTACATTTGATGCTGTCTCTTGCTTTGTATTTTGTTGATAACAGCAAAAGCAAATGTAACATAAAAGCTGTTCTTGTTTTGTAAATGACAATCTCCTATTTCCCATCTCCCTTGTGTTCCAGCTGGATTACAAGGTTGGCTGGAAGAAGCTGAAAGAAGTGTTCAGCATGGCTGGGGTGGTGGTCCGAGCTGACATCCTAGAAGACAAAGATGGCAAAAGTCGTGGCATTGGCACAGTCACTTTTGAGCAAGCTATAGAGGCTGTTCAGGCCATCTGTATCCTTGAAGAGTCACTGGGAAAGCAGGAGGCAAAGAACTTCAGGAAGAAAGCAGGGTGAAAATATAGCTTGGCATAGAATGAGTGTCAGCAAGTCAAACCAGTGCAGCAGGTGGGAAACGTGAGGAGAAGGTTCCTCCTGAAGGAAGTGTTGTTTGCTCAGAATCATTAACAAAGGGAATTATTTTTTCCCACGTAGGTATTTCTATTTCTAGCCCAAATAATACACTTGTCTCCAGGCTGGAGCTGGTAGTAAAATGCAGTTTCTGAGGAAACCCTTGTCTTTTATCTCCACCACAAGAATTTAAGGAGGAAAACAGCAAATCCATTTGCAGGATGGCTGGGCCTGGTATGTTCCTCTTCTCCTTGCATCCTCACTCTGTGCAGGTGATGGTTTGATTATATATGGAGATAAATATACAAAAACCACCCAAACAACAGCTAAGCACAGGTCCTGCTGTGTGACTGTCTCCACTTGTGGCTGTGGTGTGGAAAGGAGGAAAATATTTCCCCTTTTCCCAAACCAAACATGTTTGACAGAGTTAAAGGTGAAACATTCAAACACCTAGACTGGTTTAGAGTCACATTTTGAATGAATCTCAATGAACTTCACCTTAACCAGAAAAGTAACTTAAAATTGGTGTTTTAATTTTAACAAAGCCATTCTCTGAATATTCAGCTATTGGTATCTCTAACCTTTTTAGTTGAGGAGGCAGGAGGATTTTTGTTTCAGAAGTAACCTGGAGAGCAGTAGTTTTCTGACTGCCAGGCAGCACTTCAAGGTTTTAGACTCTTCTGTTATTCCAGAGCTTGGGAAATGATCCTTAATGAACCAATAGCCATGTTTAATGGGCAGCTGCTGTTTGACAGACCAATGCATGTAAAAATGGTGAGTAGGGTCAAATTCTGACTGCTTTGTGATAATCCTGATTGTGGATGATGTGTGGTTTCAAAGTTGGGCTGAAATACTGGGGGTTGGAGGGGGGGAAGTGTGGGATTGGCCTCATTCCTGGTGATGTCAATTCCATCAGAAAAGTTAATTCTGATTATTTTACTTAAAGACAAGGATCAATACAGTGGAGATTGCTGTAGCTCTACACTTCTGGGGCTTAATTTAATAATAATAATAATATAAAATAATACTATAAAGGCAAGAAATGTTTTTTATTCTTCTCACAAACTTTGATGTATTGGGTTGTTTAGGATGAAAGAGCCTTTCCCAAAGGAGATTTCTTCCCTCCAGAGCGACCTCAGCAACTCCCTCGTAAGTCTCTCCTCCCTGACTGAGCATCTTCCCTCCTCTTGTGCAATTCAGCAACTGGGGCCTGATCCCAGCCCCAGTAACTCCCATTTTGTAACGTTGGGATCCACATGGCCTGGAAAACATCAAAGGGGGGATAGTGAAGAGCTGCTCAGTCCTGGTTTGTTGGGTTTGTGTTTGGATTTTTTTGGATACTACGTTCAGCTCAGAGCTAGAAGCTTGTCTTAAAACAGCATCCCATTCATGTTCTCAACCTTCCACATCTCAGCTGCCATCAGAGACTCTGAAAGGACCATAAAGCTACCATTAATAGTGAGATTTAATGGAAAGCCAGTTGCTCAATGGGAAGAGTGGATCTGCTTTGACCTGATGGTGTTCTGGGTATCTGATGTTTTCCCTCTCATTGAAAAGGCTGATCTGGGGACCTGAGAATCTCCCAGGTCTTGCAGATCTTACCAATGGGTATCAATATCTGAAGGGAGGATGTAGAGAAGACCAGGCTCCTCCTAGTGCTGCCCAGTGCCAGGGTAAGAGGCAGCAAATAAACTGATCCACAGGAGCCTCTCCCTGAATTAAAGGATATCTCAGAGCCTGGGGAGTGTCCATCCTTGGAGATAACTCAAAATCCCTGTGGAGGTGGTCCTGGGGAACCAGCTCTTGAGCTGGTGGGGTTGGAGCAGATGGTCTCCAGAGGACCTGTCTGACCTCAGCCATCCCCTGGTAAGATCCTAAAAGGATTGAACAAGAGGAGTCTGGGATGGAAGAGAGGAGCTGGAGGTGGGAGGACTCAGGCTTCACTGGTGTCAGTGGAGCCAAACCATGGTGTGGCTGTTAGGGTAATTCTGTTCAGCCAGCCAGGTACTGGTTTTAGTCATGGGAACCAAACTCCTGTGCTGAACATGCACAATATTAGTGGTCATCAATCAATCCCTCCCTTAATTAGCTCCCTTCTCAGTGGGATTGATGGGGTTTGCTGCTGCCTTGGCTCTCTGTAACAGCAATGCCTCCTCTGCAGGAGAGAATCCCAGGGCTGCAGTGGAGTTACCTGGGTGCAGAACTCCACACAAGCCCCTGGCAGGCTGTGTGTTGGCCTTGGCTGGGGCAGGGAATGGGGCTGTGGTGGTGTTTTAAAACAAGCTTCAGTGCTCCCTGGGTTTTCTGCTGAGCTGTAAACAAGGAGGTCCTCTTCTTGTAGGCAAAAAAAAAAAAACCTGCTCTGAAGCTGGTGCTTGATGCAAGTGCAAGCAGAGATCCCTTCCTTCCTGACCAAAGACAATCTAAGGGCTTTGTTGTTTTTGTCTTCTTTCTTTGGACTGGGGAATCCTGAATTCATGGGGGTAGAGGAAGAATTCCACCCAGTGCCTGGGGAGGATGTTTTGTTTGCTCAGAGAAGAGGCTGGCTGTGTGCTCTGAATTCTATAGGTGGCTATCAGAATGACAGGTTGAACTTTGTGGTTCAGCTCTCACCTACAAGGTGAGAAGAACCTTGGCAAAGGTGGCAAGAAGCCCTTTGCCAACCAAGGGTGACACTGTGCAAAGGCTAGAAGATCTCAATACTAAATTGCCCACTTGATTCTCCTTAGGTTGAGGAGTTGCACCAAACAAGCAGTGTTCTAGCCAGTTATTTTTCAGGAGTCAGCTTAAAACCAACCAAGTTTTCTCAGCAGTAAGATGGAAAAGCAGATCCAATCAGAACAATGACTTGAGTGAGTTTTGAGATTATTTCAAGACACATCCACTCTGGATTGAATTGACACTTTCATGCTTTAAGTGCACACCCCACAGGGGGGAACACAGCAAGCTTTTTGGAGAATGGAAGTCAATTACTTAAGAATAAAACTTGCTGTTTTGTCAAACTATGGAAAGAAGGCTTTTTTGATATCTGAATATTTTCTTCAGATGGTCTTGGTGGTATTGGCATGGGATTAGGACCTGGAGGTCAACCTATTGATGCAAATCATTTAAACAAAGGCATGGGAATGGGCAACATGGGACCTGGAGGTAAGAAGATTACTCCTATGCTTTTGTTTCATGAGAGCTTTCAGCTGTGTAGAAGGTAGATAGCTTTGTTTTGCCTACACAAAAAAGAGAAGTTGAAGTGTTTAGGAGTGTTAAAGCCAAATGAGTTTTCGTTGAGCTAAGAAATGAGCTTGATAATGGAAACTTGAATTTAACCAACTGCTCCATTTTTATTTTTTTTTTGTGTTAATTTTTTTTTTCACTGTGGCCAAGGCACAGCTCCTCATTTTCTGACTCTTGAGCATGAGCAGCAGACACTGCAAATAGACATTAAACTTGGAAAACCATCTGTCACTTTAACACCTATTAGTGGGCTTGCAAATCTTTGTTCAGGGTATGTTGAAATAGCACAAGTTTTAAAGAGCCACCTACAAAGTAGCACACATTCAGCTTTCAATTTCCAAATGCCAATGGGATTCTCCCCTTTTGCTGCTTTATCTTTTGGTTTTTTTTTTTCTGAGAAGGAATGTTTCTGTCTACTCAGAGTTGTCCCACCTAAGCTCTTGGGTCCAAAGCATGGACACCCTCTGTGGTCTGTGTTTCTACAGCCAGGCTGTGGCTGAACTTCTGTCGAGTTAACACCTGCTATATAAAGCTTTCTCTTTTATTTTGAGGAATGGGAATGGAAGGCATGGGCTTTGGAATGAATAAAATGGGAGGTAAGCTGAGTTTTTTGATGTGTCTATAGCTTGGGCTTTCTGAAAGTCACGTGAGCTTGGCCGTGCTTGTCTGGCAGGTGTTTGTGCTCTTGAACAGCCACCAGTTTAGTGCTAACTTGTGCTTTTTTTGGGCATTACTCAACCTGCTGTAGGTGTCTGGGGGGGGTTAACACCTCAGATGAACCATGACCAGTGGTTTTGTCCTGGCACTTGTTAAACTGCCCTTGGTTGAGGAGATGTGAACTGTCCAAGCTCTGAGCAAATCTGGGGTTGTCAGCCTGTCCTGCAGGGTTCTCTTGGTGCCTCTGGAAACCTCCTGCCCAAGCAGCTTGTGTGGGGGAAGTGCAGTGTGGAGTTCAAATGTGTTGCTAAAGAATCCCTGCCAAAAACCTTGTTTCTTTCAGGAATGGAAGGTCCCTTTGGTGGCATGGAGAACATTGGTCGCTTCCCAGCTGGCATGAACATGGGCAGAATGAGTGGTAGGCACTGGGGGCTTTGGTTTGGTGTGTGTGTGTGTGTGTGTGTGTGTGTGTGTGTGTGTCCAGCTCCTGACTCCTGCTCTCTGGAAGTGTAGCACTGGAGAGACTCTGTAGACTGCTCATTCTCCTCTTCTTGCTGGAGCAACTCAAAGCTTACAGCTGATGTGGTGTCCACAAGCCACCCGTGGCCTCTGAGCTGCAGAAGACAAGTGATTCTCTGAGGATGTCTTGAAGGACTTAGTTTAGAGAGAGAGGAACCTGACAGGACCATGTGCTGCTCTCTTCTCATAGGGCATTAGTGATGGAACAAAGGGATGGATTCCAGCTGCTCCAGGGGAGGTTCAGCCTGGACACCAGGGAAAATGTTTGACAGAAGGAGTATTCAGAGCCTGGCACAGGCTGCCCAGGGAGGGGGTTGAGTCACCAGCCCTAGAGGTGTTTATTGTTCAGATGTGGTGCTGAAGGACATGGTTTAGGGGTGAACTTGGTAGAGTATGATTGGACTGGATGATCCCAAGGGCTGATGGTTGGACTGGATCCCAAGGGGCTTTTCCAGCCTGAATGAATCTCTTTTTCATCAGAAAGGCTTCTCCAGAGCAAAGCAGCTGCTTTGTCCACACTCAGCCATGCCCTGCTTTTCCTTGGGGCTTCCTAGTCTCAAGAAGACACAACAAAATGATCAGGAGACCATCAGAAAAATCCTGCCTTGCTGGGGACCTAAAAACTACACCCATCTTAAAATGTTCTCAGGAGTCCTTGAGACTGAAACCAAACTGAATCTTTTCAGAGCTGGATCGTGCCATGGGTGGAGGATTTGGAAGAAAGGAAATGGGGATGTCTCGTAGTTTTGGAGAGCCCTTGGAGAGAGGAATAGGTGAGTACACTAAGCCAAGCCCTTCTGCTTCTCATGCCCAGACTGAATCAAGCCAGGAGGGTTTGGATCCAACAACCCAGACTATTTGACAGGTATTTCTGTACTAGTTGGGTTTTGTCCAGCCCCCCGTGGGGCTGTGCAGGAGAAGTTCAGGGGGCAGGAACCTCCTGACAGTCTCAGTCCCCATGTCTTGCAACTTCACACTAAGCTTACATGTCTGTGCATGGCAAACAGGAAGGATCTTCATGGTCACAGAGTCATTAAGGTTGGAAGAGTCCTCCAGGATGATCCAAGTCCAGCTGTCAGCCTGACATTAGCACGACCACTAAACCATGTCCTGCAGTGCCACGTCTGCCTGTTGTGGTTTGAACACCTCCAGGGATGGTGACTCAAAACTAAATGATTCAACACCCAGGACTAAACTGTCACTGAGTGTAGTTTGGAGGGGGCAGAGCTGGGCTGGTGTGGAGCTCTGAGATGGCAACTTGTGCTGTGTGGAAGGATCCAGAGCTCAGCACTTGTGGTGTCTCCTGGGAGCACAACTCAGTGGAGCCAGTTGCCCAGATTGCTCTGTCACGGCTGTGTTCTGCTAGTGGGATAGAGCTTCACCTGCAGGTGCAACTCATAGCTATAAAATTGCATTTTATATGCAAGAAAAACATTATAAAAATATAATTTTACATATATACCTTAAAATTAAAGTTGCAAAGCAAATAGAGCCTTCAGAAAAGTCAGCAGCAGTTCAGTTCTGGCTGCTCACTGCTGCTTGGTTTCATTTGAAATCTATATCAGAAGGCAATAAAGAGTTTTGAAGGAGATGATCTGGAAATAAGCAATATTCTCCAATAAAACACTTCTGAGAAAAGATTAGTGGAAGAGTAGGAAAAAAGGTATTTTTAGCCTGTCAGCTCTGCTGGCAGTTGTCCATTTTTGAGGTGCTACTGGTAAGATACTGATTTTTTTTTTTAGTGAAAACAAAATCCTGCCCCTTCCTGCTGCCTGTGTAACATCATCTCAGCCACTGCCCAGTGCCTCTGGAAATATTGGGCTATTTCAGTAAGGAAATACTCAAACCTGCAGAGTTTCTGAGCCAAAGCTGAATTCCAGTAGCTCAAATTAGGCAGATTCCCCCCACCCAGTTTAATTTTATTTGCTTAATGACAAACCCACAACATGTAATAACCAGGACTTGGCTCTGCCTGCCCAGGATTGGCCTTTTTCTGGGAGACTAAAACATGCCCAGCACTGCTGGCTTGCAGATGATTTCTTCATAATTCTAAATATTTTTTTTTTTCCTTTAATTAAAAACCAAGAGCCAACTTGTGTGTCCAAGCACAAATGTCACATACCCCAGAACCACTCAGTGTTACTGAAGGTGCCACTGAAGCTCAGAAGCCCCAAGCAGGACGAGTCTTGTTTGCTTGAGGTGTTTAGTTTAGTTTTTTTTTTTCTGTTTGCTTTAGTTTTTCTTGGCTCATCTTAGGGCTGCATCTCTTATTCCTCTTTAAACATTTGTAGATCATTTCAGGGTGTTCTTCCTTCAGGGGGTTTTCCCCTCTAACAGGACTTGGCATCAACATGATCTGCTTTTGAGCTGGGACAGAAACTAATTCACCTTCACAGCACAGCAGAAAGGTTTTCACTCTGGGGAGGGGAAGGATCCTTTTCCTGCAGGAATTCAGGGGTTGGAACAAGATGATCTGTGAAGTCTCTTCCAACCCACAGCAGTGTGTGATCCCTGCAGCCCTCAGTCCAGCTCAGGGGGTCTCTTGTAGCAGATAAAGCAGCTCCTCTTGTTTTAGGGCACAGACAGTCTCCTTATCTTGCTTTCCACACTCAAAAGGCCCAGTGTGCTTGGAGTTCACACCTTTTGGCTCTTGTGAGTTCACACCCTTCACTCTGCTGTGGCTCTTGTGAGTTCACACCCTTCACTCTGCTGACAGCCCAAACACTCCTCTGGCTGCCTCCTCCTCTCCACACTGTGCATATGATGAAGAAAAGTCTTGAAGCCTTTTTTTCTTGGAGCTCACAGATGTTCAGCTCCTTAGGGAAGGGATAAACTTTCCTCCATCCCAGCTGTGATCTGCTGAGGAGACTCCTCCTCTAAACAACCTGTCACAGTTGTGACTGTGTCAGTGTCACCCGGAGCAGGGCTGATTTTCATCTGCTGTCAATCTTGGCTTGTGTTCTGCAGCCAGAGAACAGGGTGTGCAGCCTCTCCAGCTGCTCAGGGATGAGAGTCTGAGGCTGTTGGGGTTACTGGGACTGTTTTTCTCCCCGCGTGATAACCCATGGTCTGTGTGTTGTGTTCCAGGTGGTGGAAATGCCAGCATTCCTGGGATTGAGAGGATGGCACCTGGCATTGATCGTATGGGCTCGGGGATAGAGAGGATCCCTTCTGGGATGGGGCACGGGATGGAGAGAGTAGGCTCAGAGATAGACAGGATGGGGCTGGTTCTGGACCGGATGAGCTCCAACGTGGAGCGGATGGGCTCGGGCATCGAGCGGATGGCCCCTCTGGGCATCGACCACATCGCCCCCAACATCGAGAGGATGGGCCCTGCCCTGGACAGGATGGGCACTGGCATAGAGAGGATGGGCTCTGGCATAGGCTTTGGGATCGAGAGGATGGGAGCCGCCATCGACCGCGTCGGCACCACCATGGACAGGATGGGATCGGGAGTGGAGCGGATGGGCTCTGGGATGGATAGGATGGGGATAGGCATGGAGAGGATGGTCCCTGCTGGCATGGGAACTGGCATGGGGCAGGTGATAGAGAGGATGCCAGCCGGCCTGGATCGGATAGGAGCCACGCCCATGGAGAGGATAGGGATAGATCGGATGGGCCCTGCTGGCATGGAGAGGATGGGCTTGGAGCGCATCGGAGCCACTAACATGGAGAGGATGGGCCCTGCCATGGGGCAGGGCATGGGAGCTGGCATAGACCGCATGGGACTGGCAATGGGAAGCAATTTTGAGAGGACAATGGACATGGAACGTGGCAACTTTGCAGGCAACTTTGCAGGCTCCCTGGGAGGAGCTGGAGGACCTGCAGCCGGGGTGGCCAGAAAAGCCTGCCAGATATTTGTGAGAAATGTGAGTAGCTCTTTTCCTTCCCCCTTCCAAGCTCCTAACTGAGTCAGTCCTGACCTGCTGGTCCTGGCTGTGCTCTGGGGTGTCCAAGTGTCTTGTGGGGGGTCATATTTTGGGGGTTGAAGTTGTTTCCTCAAGAGGGGAGGAGATGGAGGTGGAGATGGAGGTGGTGCCAGTGGCTGGCCCCGGGGTGGAGAAGGGGTTTAGAAGAGCTGACAGAGCACCTGGGTTAGCCAGCAGCTCCTCAGTGACACTCTGATCTTCTCTCTTCACAGCTGCCTTTTGACTTCACATGGAAAATGCTGAAAGATAAATTTAATGAGTGTGGTAAGTGTATCACTGCTAATTACTGACAGTTTATTGTGGGTTAAACCCCTGGCTCTGTGTCCCTGACACTACAATATCTTCACTGGAATGGGACTGAGACTTAGCAGCTCTCACAGTGACAGGTGGTGTGGGAGGGTTCACCGTCCCTGGCTGTCCCAGCAACAGTTCTGGGGGCTGGAGAAATCAGAGCTTGGCATCTGATAACCCCCAGCACAGGCTGCTGTGTGCCCTTCTCTGCCTCAGCAGCTGCGTTTCTCATGTCAGTAGCTTCCTGGTAGTTGGAGGAAGAGATAAGGGAAGCCCTGAGAACTGCTGGGAAGCACCTGCACCCCCTCACTTCACCTAAGGAAGGTTGTCTGGGAAAAGCAACCCCCCTGCCAGAGCAGGGTCACCTAGATCAGGTCACACAGGAACAGATGAGACGGGCTTGGAAAGTCTGCAGAGCAGGAGATTCCACAACCCCCCTGGGCAGCCCCTTCCAGGCTCTGCCATCCTCACTGGGAAAAAGTTTTTCTGTGTATTTCCCCTAAACCTCTTGTGCTCCAACTGACTCCCAAACTGTCTCCCAGCACCTCCTTCCCTGTCACACAAGAACCAGTTTGTGTTTGATTCAAACTGAGACCACAGATCCAGACTGGCTTGGGTGGGATGGGACCTTCCGAGTTCACCTGCAGGGAGTCCCCAGAGCCCCCGGGATGGTGCCAGGGCTGGGGCATCCAGCACTTCTCTGGGCCCGCTCTGCCACCCTCGGCACCTCTCCGCTCCAAGCCTCGGTTGGCCGCGAGCCCGGCTCGGAGCAGCGGGGAGGGCTGAGGGGTGTGCGTGCCGTTGCAGGGCACGTGCTGTACGCCGACATCAAGATGGAGAACGGCAAGTCGAAGGGCTGCGGGGTGGTGCGGTTCGAGTCGCCCGAGGTGGCGGAGCGCGCGTGCCGCATGATGAACGGCATCCAGCTGCGCGGCCGCGAGATCGACGTGCGGATCGACCGCAACGCCTGAGCCCCCCGCCCCGCCTGCCTTCCGCCCCTGCAGCCCCGCGCCGCGGACGGTGTGACGGGGATCCCCGCTTTCCGGAGTCGTTTTAATTCCTTTTTTTTAACGGATGGGTTTCCATTTTACCGGTTTTTTGCAACCTGCGCAGTCTCTTTTTGTTGGTTGGTTTTGTTTTGTTTTTTTTTTTTCCTCTTGGGGTTTGTTGGTTTTGGTTTCTTTTTTTTTTTGTAGTTGTGGCATCTCGTTGGCATTACAGATGTAAACAGTACGACTTTGATAATAAATGCAGGTTCAAGATTCCAGGCACAGCCTCCGTCACTGGCAGCGCATCCCACACCTGGGAACAGCAGCAGGAGCTGGGAGCTGAGCTCAGACACCCAGAGTTGGGATCTCCTCCTCTGGGGTGGAGGTGATAACGTTCCTGGGGTGAGCTGGGGGTGGAAATGCTGCTCCTGCACCTTGCTGCTGGGGTGTTCTCAGGGTTCAGGGTCTTCCAGGCCAGCACCCCTCTCAGCAAGGTTGGGAGCTCTTGGGGTTCAGGGTCTTCCCTCCAAGGCCAGCACCCCTCTTAGCAAGGCTAAGCTAAATTTTTAGTGTTGGTAAAGGAGAATTGTGACTGGTTGTCCAACTGGTTAGCCGGACTGGGCTAACTGGGAGGCAAATCTCCCTGGGTCTGGCAGCAGCATCTCCCTTCCCATCCCCTCTTGCTCCTGCCTCAGGCTCAGGGGAAGAAGGGCTGGGAGCTGAAGCTGGACGTTGTGCTTGGAGGTCACTTTTTAATGGAGAGGTGATGAAAGAAGTTTCCTTTTTGCCCAGAGGAAGGGTGACGTGAAGCAGGGACTCGAAGGAGCCTCAATCCTGCCGTGTTGGGGCAGAAAAGGAATCGCGGAGCTGCCCTGGGCCGCGGGGCTCAATGGAGCTGGGGCAGGGGGGAAAAAAACCCGGAAAACCCGGTGTTGTCCCGGTGCTGTCCCGGCCCCGTTCGCTGCGTTTGCTCCCCGCGGCGGCCCCCTTCGCTGCCTTTTCTCCCGCGTCGACCCCGTTCCCGTCCCGGGCTCCGCGGCCACGTGTCGCGGGGCGGGGCGCGGGGCGATGACATCACCAGGCGGCGCCGCGCGAAGGTCACGGGCCGCGCTGGGAAGATGGCGGCGGCGGCCGGGGCCGGGGGCTGCCGGGTGAGCACCGGGAGCGGGGGGCCGGGGGCTGGGGGCCGGGCCGGCTCCGCGGGTGCACCGTGGGGGCTGCGGCGGCAGGTCACGGCCCGGAGCCGGGGATGGCGTGAGGGTGAGCGCCGGGGAGGTGGTCCAACGGCCGGGTCCCTCCTCTCCTCAGCCCCTGCCGGGCCGCACCGGGGCTGCCGAGGTACCGGCGTGAGGACACGGCGGAGGGACCCCCAGGCCCTGCCCTCGGGGCTGTCAGGCCCGCGTTGAGGGCTCCCGGGGCAGGGGAAGCTCCTCTCCCCGCTCCAGAGTCCCCATGGAGCCCATCCCAGCGCGGTCTGGGAGCTTCCGGAGCATCTCCAGGGCTCCAGCGATGCCCCCGAGCGAGGTTTCCACTTAAACGCGGGTGTTCTGACTCCAAAGCTATGGCTTTCAAAGCGGCTTTGGAGCGGGACGTGCACTGGAGGTGCTGGAGCTTGGTCTGTGCTCAAACTGAAACGTGGAATTCAGGGTTTTTTTCCCCCAGTAGCCTGTCAGAAATGTCCTTTTTGGTCAAGATCTGCCCTCAGGGAAATCCAGCAGGCTGTCTGCCCGGGACTTTACTGCTGGTTTTACAGCTAATATAGACTTTTAAGGTATTACATCTAATACCTGGCTGGCTCCTGCTTGCTGCCCTCAGGGATGCCCAAGAGAATCTGTGGAGAATTTCCACCCTTGATATCAAACTGACACTGAAAGTTCAACTTCTCACCACAGAGGAAACCACTAAAACAAAGCTGTGTTTGACAGAGCTGACTTCCCACAACGTGCTGGGGGGTGTTGGGGGGCAGGACACGTTGGTACCCTGCTGCTCTCACTGGTCCCTGGGGTGCATCCTCTGGGGTGCCACAGGACTGGGCACTGTGACTCTTCCCCAGACCTTTCAACCCTGAGGAAGCAGTGGGCAGATTCTTGGCAGCTTGGGCACAGAAAGTTTGATAACCCAGATGGGTTTCTGAGATCTTCTCATGGCGAATCCCATCTGATTTGTCCGGGTTTGGGTTGGGAGGGGTTGAATATTTGAAGGGGGAGCAGTTTGAGAGATGCTCTGGTAGGAAAAGAGCTTGGGTGGCACCTCCTGGGAACACAGGGAACCTCCAGTCAGGAACAGGAGGTTGGTTTGAGGTGAGAGGTGCAGTTTTTGCCTGACTGGAGGCCAGGGACAGGCTGAACAGGTAGATTTTTCCAGAATCCCAGCATGGTGGGGGCTAGAAGGAACCTCTGGGGATCATCTGGTGCCAAGACTTCTTCCTAAGATCCAATCTCACCCTGTTTTCCCTCAGTTTAAACCCATCTCCTCTCATCCTGTGAGTCCTTCTCCTGCAGGATCCCTTCAGGAGCTGGTTCCCTCAGGTGACCATCAAAAGCTTCTTGCCCTGTTCTCAGCAGCAGAGTTGGTTTTCTCAGCAGGAGTGGAACAGAAACACAGAGGTTTCATGGGTGGCTCCTGTCAAACCAGCCTCTGATGTTCCTCAGCACCACTCAGGATGTGTTCCCAGCCCCCCTGAGTGTTGTCCCTTTGCAGCTTTTCCCCTCATCCTTAGCTCTCCCTGTCACCTGGTGTTGTGCTCTGACCCCATCTGCTCTTCCCTTGCAGAAGTGTCTCCTCAGTGGCCTGTGGTTTGTCTCCAGGAGGTACCTGGGTCCTGCAGTCCCCAGGGGCACAGCCTACGGCCTGGGCAGACCTGCCCTGGAGATCCTGCAGGTTGGTCACTGGGCTGGGGCTGCTTGGGTCAGGATCAAAGTGGTTTCCTGTTCAGCTGCTGGTGTTGGGGTGTTTCTGAGAAGCACCAGTTCTGGCTCAAATGTTCCCACTCAAGGGGGTTTGAGTCCAAGTGACACAGTTCAGGATTCACTGGCAGCTTCAGCTACCACAGGTTTTAAGCCTGGACTAAGCCCTGGAGTTAAACTTGCTGTGGAGGAGCAGCTTTTAATGGCTGTGTAGACAGGAATCGTGGGGCACTAGAAAGATCTTGGACATGGGGCTTTTTTTTCAGGGGAGGCTGCTGCTTTTTCAAGGTAGCTGTGAGTTAATCACAGCATTTAATACCTGAAAACACTCAGCCTCCTGCCTTTGATATGGGCTGGTTTAATCCTCAATGGTGGGGGTTGGGAGGGAGCTCTGGAGAGGGAGTCCAACCCCCTGCCAGAGCAGGGCACCCAGGGCAGCCCACACAGGAACAGATCCAGGGGGGGTTGGGATCTCTCCAGAGGAGACTCCACAGCCTCTCTGGGCAGCCTGGGCCAGGCTCTGCCAC
>JAOEGS010012462.1:0-32433 GCA_025447755.1 Corythornis vintsioides | reverse complement strand
AGCGCGGAGCGGGGCGGCGCGGCGCAGAGCGGGCGCGGCGCGGGCGCGGAACGAGGGGGCGCGGAACAGGGGGCCGCGGCGGCGGAAGGGTGCGCGCAGCGTGCGGCGTGCGGCGGCGGCGGCGGCTATGCCTTTAACGGCGCGCAGGGCAGGCATGCCGAGCGCGTAGTGCGGGAAAGTCGAGGCGGGGTTAAAGTTCAGCTCATGGAGCGGCTCCGCGCTGGCTGCAGTTTGGCAGAGTTGGAAATGTGAAAGCAAGAAGCAGGCTCGGGGCTCCCCCTCCTCTCCTCTCTCTCTCTCTCTTTTTTTCCCCTCCTCTCTCTCCCTCTCCCCCTCTCTCTCTCCCTCTCTCTCTCTCCCTCTCTCCCCGCACACGCACACCTCCAAACCGCAGCCCCCCGCAGCAGTCATGTATTCTCCGCTCTGTCTCACCCAGGTAAGCGGCTGCCGGGGCGCGATGGGGCCGGCGCTGCGGGGGGTGCGCGTCTGTGCGCGCCGGGGAAGGGGCACAAACGCAGCTCGCCGAAAACTAACTTTGTTGCCTTTCGCTTGCATCCCACCCCCCCACCCCCCTTCCCCGCACGGCCATTTGTGTCGGCACATGGCTAATGGCGCCTACTTATTAATGGTTTAATTAATAGGGGAAAGGGGGGGTCGGGGGGGTGTCGGAGAGCCGCGCGGGCGCGGTGCTGCGGGACGCCCCGCACGGCCCCGCCGTGCTTGGTCATCCGCGATCGATGCCGCCGCCGCCGCCCGCACAGCCGCTTCGCGGCCCCGGGGCAGCGCTGCGAGCCGCCGGGGCTTCAGCGGCTCCGGGCACGGCACGGCCCCGCACCCCGCCGCCCGCTCCGGACACCCCGCTCGGGGTTACGCGGGCGGGATCGGCTCCGCCGGCTCCGCGCTCCAACCCCCATCCTCCCTCCCTCCCCCTCGCCTCTCCTCTCCCCGGGGCTCGGAGACGGACCGTCCCCCGCACCTGGGCACCCTCAGGCGGTGCAGCCGCCCCTGCGCAGTGGCCCCCCCCCCCGGGGGCCCCCCCCGGGGGGGCCCCCCCCCGGGGGGCCCGCGCGGGGGGGGGGGGGGGTGTGTGGGGTGGGGGGGGGGGGGGGGGGGGGAAGACACCCGCAAACTTGTCCCGCGTGTGTCGTGTGCGTGTATATGTGTCCCTCGCCGCGGATCGGGCCCCCGGCGGGACTCGGCGTAACTTTTGAGGTCCTCGGTTACGGCGGGACGAGGCTGGGCTGGGGAGTCCTCCCCGTGGTGCCCCCCGAGTTGCGCGGCCGCGGAGCGCCGCCCGGTTTAACCCCCCCCCCCCTTTTTCCTCGCGTGCTGCTGCAGGACGCTAAATTACACACCTTCAATTAGCAGGATATAATGGTTTAACGAGGAAATGCTTTGTGGTGGACTCAAACCCCAGATTATTTCCTCCTGCAGGAGATTTTGACTACATTATTCTTATTAATTTAATTTGAATTTTTTTTTTTTTTTTCTCCCGGTGAGAAAGCCTCTCCAGGCTCTTTCCGTCGAGAAAAAGGCAAGGAAATGCAGGGAGAGAGGAAACAACCTTCCCAGGCAGCCCGAGGAGCTGCAAAAGTTTGGTCCCCTTCCCTCGCTGTACTTCACACACACAGACCGCCCCCCCACCCTCCCCCCCCGGTCTTTCCCCAGCCTCCCCCCCAGATTTGCGGGTGCCCGGTGGGGAGCGGCCAGGCCGGTGGGGCACGGAACTCCACCGGGCTTGAAAACCGTACCCTTGGCTAAAGGCAGGAGGGAACCCGGGAGCAGAGGTACTTTGCAGAGGATGAGGGATGCAACTCCGTGCTCCGCCTGGCCAAAGTTTGTGCCTTTAATTCAACTCCCAACAAATACCTGGTTTTTGTCAGTCCTGCTTCTGCAGGAGGGGCAGCGATCGGCTCCTCACCGCATCGCTTTGCATCCGCACGTGGAGCTGCTGGGCTTCAGTAGGCCCAGCTGCACGTTAGGGAGAGAAAATAAATGCTTGGCCCGGCTGCTCCCTGTCCTGGTCCCCCTCATTTTTTATTTTTTTTAATTATTTTTTTTTTTTTTTAATTAAAAAAAAGTCGTGGGGGAAAAGCCAGGCACGGTGCTTTTAGTCAGTTTTGCAAATTTCACATTCTTGTTGCACGTTCAGAAAAGTAATAGCAGGATTAGAGGCCTCCTGACAAACTCGTCCCTCCAAAGGATCAATTAGGGGGTTCTGTCATTTTCTGTAGAAAGATGGGACGAGCCCTGAGCAATGGAAAGCAATTTCCTATTTTTTATTTCGGGACCTTTTATTGATACTGAGTTTTGGGATAGAGATTTTCTTTCTTTATTTTTTTTTTTTTCCCTTTTTTTTTTTTTTTGTGTATGTGTGTGTTAAGTTTTGGTTCAGATTTAAAGGGCAGCTTTTGAAAGTGGGTTAGAAAAGGAAAACAAACAGAAATCCTAGTTATGAGCGTATTTATCCAAGCAGTGGAACTGAAATGGCATGAGCATTTTGTATCATCTGTCAGGGAAAATCTAAACATCGTTCCATTTACATATCTGCTGAAGATCTAGGAAATAGTTGGGGAGCATATGCACATCTCCTAATAGATTTACAGGCAAATGGATTGTAAAAATATTAACAAGGGTTTCTGTGGCTGGCTTCATTTCAAAAAGATCAGCAGAAATATATTGTTTCAAAGGCTCCTTTGCAGTGCTACATTATTGCGGGTGCTCTGGGCTGGGTTTCGGAGCTTTTTTGTTGTAGGTTTTAAATTTTTTTAAATTTTTTTTTTCTTTTTTGCACCTTTCCGAAGAGCAGAGGAGAGTTTTGGTCTCGGAGATACAGAATTGTGCAGCCCAAATATTAGGTGCTGCTTAGAAACAGGCTGCTCTCGGAAGAGCTGTATCCTCAAACTTTGGAGAGTAGTGCAATGAAGGGAAAAAAAAAAAAAAAAATCCAAACCCAACTTTTTATTCTCTCTTTACCAGCTTTCTGGTGCCTTTTATTTTTAGGTGACCCATCAAACGCTGAGTGGGGAAAGCAAAACACCTTTATGAAATACTTTGAAAGTTGCCCTTAAAGCTAACTTGGGGAAAGGCAAAATCATCTCCTTTCCCACCAGTTACTGAAAATCTTGCTCTTTTGCAGCGAGGCTGCAGACAAGTCTGCACATCTGTTAGCACGTTTCAGCTCACCCATTTCCAAAACTTTTTTTTTTTGTTGTTAATTAATTTTTTTGGAACTGTAATAAACACTGAAATAAATAATTGTATTGTGTAGAAACTGCTCCCCCCCCACCCCCCCACCTCCGCTTGCAGCCCGATTTTTGTTTGATCAGTCCCCAGTGCTTTTATTTCCACTTCTCCTTTGCTCACACCTCGCCGCTGAGATTGGAGGTTGTACGGAGCGGGGTGTTTACCCAGACAGTTGGAAAGTTGCTGTGTTTGTGAGTCATTAACCTATTCTCCTCGTACACCATTTTGAAAAGACACATTGGAGTCTAGCAGGGACGTGCACACCTCGCGCGCCGAGCAGCGGTGCTTGGCATTTACTTCAGCCACGCACCCCGACTTTACACCAAAAAGCACCCTGGAATTTTTTATTTTTTCCCCCCCCTCTTCCTGAAGTCTTTTAAAGCGGGGTTTGTGTTTGGGGTTTTTTTGGGTTGTTTTTTTTTTTTTTTGGGTGTTGTTTCTACCTCCCCTTTCAGGTTCACATCGTAGAAATCAGCTCCAGCGCAGGTTAAAGCGACTCGCTCTTGGACAGTATCCAGCACTGAGCCAAAAAAAAGTCCCAAGCACACGAGATCAGGCAGGACAAAGCGCTGCTTAAAGCTGAAAAGTTAAAATATTTCAGGATGTACCAAGACATGTTTAGAGACTGGGAAGGCTGGAAGCGCTCCCCTGGCTCATTGTGGCTCTGTCAAGGCTCTGCTGTGTGTACCTTCGCAGATAAACTTCCACTTGACAAAAGGCCTTTTTTCCTTGACTCTCCCTGAGTGGGGAAGGGGAAGGACAGGAGGGAGCAGAAGGGAGGGTTTATTATTTTTAATAGCTTGTAAGGACCTGCAGTTTTAATATTTTCATTATTTTCTTTCTTTTCTTTCCTCCCCCCGCCCCCCCCCACGAGAGCTGTTTCTGGTGGGTGAGAGCAGCTCCATGTGCTGGGCTTGTGCCTCCTCTCACTTTTTGAATCTGCCGACTGCAAACTCATAGCAATCTTGGCTTTTTCTTTTTTTTTTTTTAACTTTATTGAAATTTGAAACTATGATCTTTTCCATTGGGGGGGGAGGAGGAGGAGGGGAGAAGAGGAATGTGCCAATCATTAGAGTGATTTATTTTATTTTACCTGCTTATATTTTAATAATCATAGTAGTTGCGATTGCTGCCGCTCCGCTGTGCTGTAATGAAATATATTGTGCCAGTTTTGATAGTTTTTAACAATTTGTGCTTAAAATAAAAATAAATGCTGGAGTATAACCTTTAGATTTAAGTATTTGCAATTCAGAGGCCACTCACAATAAGTGCAGTGAAAGCTTTTGGGAAGTCAGCAGAAGGTCTTGAATTACGACAGCATTTTGCTGATAGATATTTCTCCTATTGATTTCTCAATTTTTCATAATTTTCAAAGAGAAAATTTGAGTTAAAATAAGGTGTTGAAAGGAAGGAAGATGTCTGTTTGAATAGCAATATTTGCATGGCCTGAAATGATTTGGGGAGGAAATGTACTCCATGGGATAATTAAAAAAAAAAAAAAAAAAAAAAAAGTTAGTTAATCTGAAAAATCCCCAGTGTTGTCTTGCAAGGGTAGGCAGCGGGTGGCTTTATCATGCTGGGGGAAACATGGCACAAATCACTTTATTTTTCCCTCCTGGAGGGCCCAATCCCGGGGAAAGGAGGAACATGGCCCCTAGAAGCAGGGCCGTCCCCAGCACGCAGAGCTGGATCAGGCTCCCACAGGCTGTGTGCAGCCTGCAGTTTGGTCATTCATTTATTCAGAGAAAAACATATTTTATGATATGTTTTGGTGTCTTTGGTTGATTTATAGTCTTTGAGGAAATATATATATATTTTATTAAAAAAAAAAAAAACAAAAAACAACCAAAATTGAGGGGGGTCTTTTTTGCATTTTTTGTCAGCATAATTTTAATCGTGATTGTGCCAAGGAAGAGGGGTGATCCTTAACTCATCTTTACACAAAGCAAGCAGTGTCTCTGGATGGCCAAACTAACTTTCCGAGTAGGGCATTTCTTTTCAAATATATGGAAGTAGGATGCACCCTGTAAAGGAAAAAAAATTAGCAATTCTTTTCATATTTGCACAAGTCGTGCTAAGGTTTCCCGTTACCGCGTTTTTACTTTTTTTTTTTTTTTTTCCTGTTTATTTTATAGAAAGACTCAGTTTGACTTGTCCTGATATGCCGAATTTAATAATTATTTTTTTTTACTAAATATAGACAAAACTTTAAAAATAAAAGTTAATTTCTAAGACTTGCCTTTTCTGGATTTTAGTGTTAGTTAATGTTGCGCAGGCGGGATAAATCGGCGCGGTGCTTCCTACCTCCCTGCACCCTTTAGGAAAGGGAGAGAAAAACCACCCTTCATTGTATTTGTATGTGCAGCTCTGCTGGCATTTTACTATACTGCCTGCTGCTATTTCCAAATATATCTTAGGGAAAGTTTTACTATACTTTAGACTTCCCCATACAAACATTGATTGGCATCCAAATGTTTAGGATTTGCCAAATTGGCGGGCACACGCTGGCTACACCGCAAGCAGCGGGGTCAGGGAGAGAGCAAAGGGAGATACGCGCTCCGAGTGGACTCGCGGCGGGGTTTTTACCTTTTAACTCATTCTACCTGTTTGGTTTGTGTTGTTTGGTTTTGATTTTTGGTTTTTTTTTTATCCAAAGAGATCTGGGGGTCAGGGAAAAGGCCCCGTCATGGCACCGTCTCTGCCTGGGTGCTCGTTGGACTCTCCTCGCGGGGTGGCAGCGGAGGGTTTGGGGTCGCTGCGAGGTGAAGCGGGGTTGGGGTCCGTCGGCGAGGGGTATGAGTCCCGCGGCCTGTAAAACGTATAAGCACCCTCTGAATCCTCCCCGTCCCGGCCAGCCTTAGCACCTCAGCCAAAGCCCCCTTTCTGCAGGCTTTTTGTTGATGGTTTCGGTGACATCCACCCTTCTCTGTAACTTTTTCAGGATGAATTTCATCCCTTCATCGAAGCACTTCTGCCTCACGTCCGAGCGTTTGCGTACACGTGGTTCAACCTGCAAGCCCGAAAAAGAAAATACTTCAAAAAACATGAAAAACGCATGTCAAAAGAGGAAGAGAGAGCCGTGAAGGACGAACTGCTAAGTGAAAAACCCGAGGTAAAGCAAAAATGGGCATCCAGACTTCTGGCAAAGCTCCGGAAAGATATCAGGCCTGAATTTCGGGAGGATTTTGTTCTCACAGTCACAGGAAAAAAGCCTCCGTGTTGCGTTCTTTCCAATCCAGACCAGAAGGGCAAGATGAGAAGAATTGACTGCCTTCGCCAGGCAGATAAGGTCTGGAGGTTGGACCTTGTTATGGTGATTTTATTTAAAGGTATTCCGCTCGAAAGTACTGATGGCGAGCGCCTTGTAAAGTCCCCACAGTGCTCTAACCCCGGGCTGTGCGTACAGCCCCACCATATAGGAGTTTCTGTTAAGGAACTCGATTTATATTTGGCATACTTTGTGCACGCAGCAGGTAAGTGCTTTTCTATTCCATTTTATTCAACTTTTTTCGGTTTATCTCCGTGCCGGGTGCCAGTGGCTGCATGATCTGGGGAGGGAGCAGGGGACGCTGGTTATCGCTCTCCCGGGGCGGTGAGGAGAGTGCCAGAACTCCCCTCCTTTTTTTTTTTTTTTCCTCTTTCTTTTTTTAACCGTGGGCTTTTAAGGTGCAGCCACGTAAAAGCTGCTCTCGTTTTCCCGGGATTAACGGCATTCCGGGGATCCTTCACAAGGTGTTTTCCTAAATGTTGTCCTAGGAGGGATCGCAGCTGGACAGGGTTTTCTTTTTCCTGATTTGGGGGGAAAGCAGATGTATTTTAATACTTTATTTCTTTTATTTTTACATAAAGTTTGTATATGTTATGCACAAAGTAATGTGAAAGGGCTCGAGGTGCCTGAGGCCTGTGGGTCAGGAGTAGCAGGTATCCCCACCCTACAGGGAAGGAGTGGGGAGTGTAAATCCCACAGGACTGGGCTCAGAGGGAAAGGAGAAGATGGTTCCTCTAACAAACCTAGTTACCAGATCTGAGAGGCCATGAAACAACCCCCTGGGTAGCCCGATGGGGCAAAGAAGACCCTTTAACCCCCCTAGAAATACCATGATTTATACACCTAGAAGCTGAGGAGGCCTTGAAACAAATTCCTGTGTTGATAATACTGTGTTTGTGTGTGTGTGGGGGGGGCTGAGCGGTTCTTCCGCGTGATGAAAATCCTGGGATCTCTGACTCCAGCACAAAGTACACCCTGCCCGTGGAGAGACTCGGTGTGCTCAGAGGATGTGGAGTATGTTGACTGGATAAAATAATATGCTATTGTAGTTCCGAGTGATTCTATCACAGAAAAATGTGCGCGTGTGAAGTGCTAGGCCCTGGTGTTCACGTGTGGTATGCATAGGTCCCCCCGGGTTTCAGCTCAACCTGCAAGTGGAGGGGCTGTGCAGGCTGGAAAAAAACAGGAGTGGAGGGCAGAGGAATTATAGTAGCAGAAACCACTTTGTATAAATACATATTGGAAAAAAACCCCAAGCAAATTACAGCGCTGGGAGCCCGCGTTTCCAACGCCACCTTCTTTTGTAGGGTCTTGCAGAAAGTTTTGGCCACCCTAAAGTTTTTCTGTGCTGAGTCCCCAGCGGCAGTGTCGCCGCTGTGATTTTATGGGTATGATCCCTGTTTGGAAATAACTTCCCAATATCATCACAGTATTTCCTACAGATAAGCTGCAAATCTTACTTTGCACTTTGGTGCGATGTGGTAAATCATACTGCATGTTTATGGCTGAGGGGACGTAGGCAAATATTGTAGAGAAGTATTTATTTACCCAGTGATTTTTTTTTTTATGGAGCGCAGTGAAGGAAGGATTACCAGTTAATGGCCAACCAAAGGGAGATTGGGGCTGGGGTGTTGTGGGTCCCCTCCCTTTCCATCATCAGCCCTGAGGATAACTGGGGGACTCCTCTCCCTTTTGTCTGCCTCAGTTTCCTCCTCCACGCTTCGGCACGGGGAGATGTGCTCGCAGAGCTTTGATATCCATGGCTGAAAATGGCTGTGCGCTGCCTTACGGCACGCAGGTCTCTATTACTTCAATTTATATAAAGCATGGTACTGGTCAATACTGGTTTGTACTGTGTCTCCTAAGTGAAAAGCGGCCTTCTGCAGAGCGCAGAAGTTGTTAATAGAAACCAATGGTCTTGGTTTAGCCTGAGCGTAGGGTCACAGAAATGTAGGATGGGGAAAAAAGGACCAAATCCAGAGCTGTAGGTACTTTGGGGAGCATGAAGGGATCCTCTCCCTGTTACAACCGTCAGGCAATAGACGTTATAAAAGTTCAATATTGTGATTAGGGACACACCATCTTATCAGCAAGCAGTTGGCAAACAAGTAGCCTTGATAGCGAACTCTTACTTCTTTCTGCCTTCGTCGTCAACAGGCAGCAGTGGCACTAATTGTTCTTGGGAGCGGACGTTTCGTGCGGGAACCGAAGCGCGGGGCTCCGTCCCGTGTTTTTGGGGGGTTAGGGTTGGGGGTCGGCGCGAGCGGCTCGTACAGACCGCAGCGCCTCGTGTTTCCAGCCCTTGTTTGCTGATCGCACGCATCGCATTGTGCTCTCGGTGCAGGAGCGTGAGCTGCCGTATTCCCCGCAAAACCTCACCGGGGAGGGGGACACAGCGATTTGGAGGAGGTAGCGCAGCGCGGTCGCCGACCAGATCGCTTCACGGGGGGTGTCCCGAAAGCCTGGCCTATAGGCTACCTACTTTATTTTATTTTTCCCCCCCTCTTTTTTCCCTTTTTTTTCCCTCTCCAATGTATCCCAGCAGTCTTTGTTACACCTGAACATTGGCCAAGTTGCCAGCCATTGGTTCCCGCAGACCCGCAGTAATGGCAGCTTGTGCCGGGTGCGCAACAGGAAAATTACAAAAGAAAAAAAAATATTAAGGGTCCTTTGTCTCAAAGTCCATCAGACCTCGCGCCCCAAATGTATGGACCCCTTAATTATGAGGAGGAAGTCGGCAGCGCAAATATTAGGTAGGCTGGTCAACTTACATATAGCGGATTTGATAAGCATCTGCTATAGTACAGAAGATTTGTAAACACTAAACAATGTTTTTACCTCCTTAAAAGTTTTGAGAAGTTGCCAGTATTGGCAGGAGGCACAGACTCCGAAACGTGCTTGGAGATACGTGCCAAAACCATTGTGACCTTTTCACCCATAGTGCTCGCTTCTCTTTTTCTCCTTGGGTTTCTTTCTCTTTTTTTTTTCTTTGGGTGTTTTGTTTTGTTTTCTCTCCCACTCTTCATCTTCTCTTTTTTGGGGAGAGTATTCTCTTCCAAGATGCCCTTATTCGAGATGACTTCGGCAGTGAGATGTCCCTTTCCTTCTAAACATGTACGATAATTATTGCTTTGAATCCATGCTTTTTCTTCAGTAGGCACTATCATCTGTAAGGGAACACATGTGCCCAGATTTAAATAGTGCTTCTTACAAAGCTACTGAAATCAATTATTCTCTTTAAGAACTGGGTAGAAAGAGAAAACAAAAATATGCAAATAGGCAAACTACATGTCATTTTTGTTAAAAAAAATATAAAATTTAAAAAAAGAAAAAAAAAAGGAAAGGAAAATCAGTGTTTTGCGAATTAGAGGTTGACCAGAAAATGTATTGAAATCTAGAGTATTGCTCTCAGTTTGCAGTTTCTAATCTGCTTAACTAAAAGCAGGCGGCATTTTCATACCATGAACTTGGGTTCACTTTTTAGTTTTCACTTATTCTGCACTTGTATCAAATGACAAGTTGGAAACCATTGTGGCAAACCGTTTTCTTTGTGGGAGTCAAACAGTAAAGCTAATTTATGACCGGTCCTTTACCAGATGATCTGTATCAGAATCTACAATATACTAGGCACGTGGCAAGGTCACAATTTAAGTTGTTAAGGTCACAACCTTAGCCACCAGGCATTTGACCTTTTAGATAAAGTTAACCTTTGTTCATTAGTAGGCACTCAACCGAGAACTTTCTGGAGTTTTTTACTGCTTTGGAGTTCCTTCTGCTAATGTGATCAGATTGGAGAATAGATTCGCAATGGAAGTAGTTAAATTTGGTGAGAGGTCACAGTTTTTAGAGCCTCTCCCAGTGGCTGGAGCTGGATGGCAGGCCGGGAGCGATGCGGCAATGCCCCGTTTATTTTTTTGGGTGGCCATCGTTACGCGCGGCGGGTGAGAATTAAGCTGGTGAGGTATTTGTGGCGGAGAAAAATCTTTTAATCTTTCTGAGGGACGTTTAAAAAAAGAAAAAGAAATCCTACATGTAAGAAAAATCTGGGGGTCGGGTTTTATTTCTGTGGGCTCATTTTCCTGTTTGTGTTTAGAATAGAAGCCATCAAAGATGCAAGAAGTCAGCCTTTTTTTCTGCCACTGTGAAAATTTACTTAGCCTCTAAACACGCTCTATGGCTAATTGACTGGGCAATAGCACAGAGCGCACGACCTTGAACTTTAAGCAGACCCATTTTACATCCCCATCACCAGATTTAAAATACTTCTAGTCAGACCACAGCAAAAAAAGGCATCGGTGGGAATAACCCAAAGGGCGGCTGACGCAGGAAATGCCCGCAGATAGCCAAAACACCCGTGGAGGTGTCGGGGAGTCCGAAAGGTACAGCAGGCTTTGCGCCGTAATCTTTTAGTACAATTGGTATTGATTGTTGCTGCATTAATCCTGTTAATAGCCGCAGCCGCTTCGGCGTGTCGCAGGATGCGAGAGCTGTCCTGACAATCCTCTACATCACCAAAAGAGCTGTCGCAGCGTCTTGAACTCCTGGGTAGCTGCTTTGCAGAAGTGGAGCGTTGGACGGCGGCTCGTACAGAAACGCACACCATATTGTTTACTTAATTGTGCCGTGGCGAAGGCTCGTTTTTAATTATTTAGCTGACTTCCTCGCTTTGCTGCGACGCCGCGTTTATTATTTAATTTGAAATCCAAAGGGCCGCGCTGCTGTTGGTTTCTGATGCGTTTTTACTTTTTGTTTTGGCTACATTATTGTCATTCCATCGTACAGTAATCCAGATAGCCGTGATATGCAGATTGGCCAGATGGTCATGTTAACAGATTGAGAACCCACTTCCCACTGCTAAAGAGCAGGTGTAAGATCAGTGGGCTTTTTTTTTTTTTTTCTTTGCTTTCTTTCTTTCCCCCCCTCCTTCTTTCCTCCCAAGTTTCAACCAAAATGCTCTTTAGACAGCTCATAATGGCAGTTAAAAAGGGGCACATTTTTCAAATGGTGTTTGTTCTGTGGAGATAATATGTAATATATATGGTTTTTTTACACGTATCTGAAGACTTTTAAAGCATCCATGACATTCCCTCCTTTTGAAAAACTACTTCCAGACGGTGACTGTTCCAGTCTACATCCAAAATGGTCCTTGAAAGTTTTGTTTGTGATGTTAATAGTCCCTACATAATTCTGCCTTTACCAAAAAACACTCAGCCAGCTTTGCAGCAGGTATTGCACACGCTTTTCCTGTACAGGACTCCCTGCACAGTTCAGTGTTCAGCAGAAATTTTAATGTTCGGGACTTATAGGGGTGGGTTTTTTTTCTCTGTTAATTTTTGCCATGGTGAGACATCCATAGTTTTACAGAAAAAAAAGTGAAGACATCTTGTGGCATTTCTGCCATCGAGGAGTACCAGGGGGAGGCGGATTTCACTTTGCTTTAGCCTTACAAAAGGTGCCCATAAAAAGTCAGTGGTGGGAGCTGGGGTCTGTGTCTCAGTCAGGAGAGGTGGGGCGATGACAGCTACAGCTCCTTGACATCCCGAGTTTCACACACCCACCTATCACAGGCGTGCACGGAACGCGGCGGTGTCCACGCCGTGCGGGGTACACAGAGATCTCCATCAGATGCTCTGGGGAGCGGCACCGGCCGCTTCGTGCGGCCACGAGCAGGGCAGTAGCTGACAGAAGCAGGATTTAAGTTGGACAAGTGCTCTCCCCGTGCAGTTGTAACTGAGCTGGTGAGTATCCGTGATAATTCAGATACTAACTGGTGCGGCACTTGGGACGGTCTGCTCTGTCACAAACCCCTGGCAGGAGTTCAGTCATGTGGTTTAGCTTTCCCCTTTCTCCAACAACAACAACGGCAACAACAAATAAACACGGGATAAAGACATATTTCGTGTGCCCAGGATGTTTTCCAGGTGATGGGTTCGGCCTGTATCAGGCAGGGTGTGTTATTTCCATGCCTCCCTGCCCCGATGGGCTTTGAGGTGTGGAAGTGGGAGAAGCCTTTGAATGGTAAGAAAGTTGCCCAACGCTGCTGGCTTGTCTACAAGTGACTGCACTTTTATATTTCCCTTCTTTTCCACCCAATGATGAATAGCATTAATTTAGATCTATTTAAGGCGAGTGTGGGAGAAACCACAATCTTTGTTGTGGTCACTGCTGTACACAGCGGGGCTGAATGTTTCTCTTGGTTAAGGCCTCAAAGCTGAATCTGGAGAACCCAAAACATCGTGTCAGCTTTTCAGACCTTTCAAAGAGACAGTGGAATCCTAATTGTTCATAAAACCCACTATTTATTATTACAATCATGTATTTTCTCCCCATTTGGATGTAAAGGAAAGGGCATCCCTCCCTTTCCATGCCTGGAGCTTCTACACAGCTCCTCCTCCTCCCCTCAATGCTTCAGGTTCAGGCACTCACTGAGACTTTTGCAACCAGCAAACAAATCCCAGCCTGCTGCTCCATAAACCCTCAACCCTTCCCCCCAGGCTGGCTCTAACATGTCCCGAAGTTGGACCCTCCAGGGCTTGGGGACTCTCCCCAGGCTGTTGACTTTTGGGGGCATCCTTGTTGGGAGTTGTGAGTCCAGCTCTGCCCCCTCTCCCTTCCGCGCAGACGAGGCCTGGAGCTGCTGATTAAATTACCAGGCTGTAAATTCAGGGCAAATTATTTTAGCCTCCTAACAGCAGCCGACCCTGTAGCTTTCTTTACGACAGCGAGGGCTTGCGGTAGATAAGAGTTCTTGGTGGACTAAAATTCATTTTAACCACTTTGCTTTTTCCGTTCATGTGATGCTCTTCGTTCATTTAGCCTTTGGTTATTGTTAATTATCACATGCACTATGGTAGCCACTGAAAAGTCCAGCTGGGACCAGCATGTGGGTCATGGTGCCCGTGATGCGTGGGGCAGTTTTATCCCAGCAAGTTCTTTGTTTGGGGGGGTGGGAGGTTGCAGCATTTTATGCCCGATTGCAAGGGCAGCTCCCTGGCCAATCCCCTTATCCCAGCCTAATTAATTTGGAAGAGTTAATGTATTTATATCTATTTTTTTGAAATATTTCTAGCTAGCGTAGCTCCGTGTCCCCACCCAGGGGGTGGATGTGGCCCCGTGCGTGGCGATGGTCATGGCTGGGCACGTAGGAGGACGTGGCCCTGCGGGTCGTGCGGGCTCGGCCTGGATTTGTAGCCGCTGTCTGTACGATGCGCGAGGAGCCTCCATTTTGTGTGCCAGGCTCTCCCGCGCCAGCGCGAAATGGAGGTCCCTGCGCCCGGGCTTGGCCTGTAAGTGAAACATGTAGGTGGATGTTGCCCACCCCTAGGCCGCTGCTGCACATGCAGACCCACAGCGAGGGCCAGGATGGGGTATCCTGTGCTTGTACATCCACCTTTGGAGGAACTGGTGGTCTCAGTGTCTTCTGGTCCTTGCCATCCACCCTCCTGGTCTGAGCGCCATCCCGGTGTCGCCGCAAACCAGCACGTTGGCTCTCGGGCCGGCGCGGAGGGCCCTGGAGAGTCGTTCTTCCTTCCCCACGGGCTTTGGTATACATCATTGCCGTTAGATTAGCGAGATAAGATCAAGATGGGTTTAATGACACGCTATTCTGAAAGTTTCCTGGACTTTATTGTTCATAACTTGGACGTGAGTTGGGTTATTTACACACGAGGATTAAAAAGCTGCAAACAACTGTGTGATTTTTAGGGGCTGAAAGCAATTAGCATATGTGGGTAGGAGGATACGCCGCGTGTCTGCGTTCCTTTAAAATATAAATCACAGTTATTTAATTATGTTTTGAGAGGGCAGATTTAAGGATATACTGCAAAATGCATTACCTATTATACCAACACGATAATCTTATTAACCTTGCTTTCTACTTTTTAATTTTATTGTGCACCCTGTACAACTCTTACGATATCAAAAATAATTACATGGAGAATAGATGATGTCAGAGGTCCGATATGACATTTATCTTCACAAGTGAGGAGACGGCTCTCCCGTGCAATGCATAGCAGCACGGGAGGCATCGGGCAGGTCCATCCCGAGGAGAGGCAGCAGAGATGGGTGTCATCAGATGGAGTTTAACGTATAGAAATGTGTTTTTGTGGTTTGTGTGATAGCCAAGGGCCCGTTCGGCCGACTGGGATGCGATTCGGTGTCCGCGCGCCTCCCGCTGTAGGACGGCTGGATGTTTCACTCGCGGGTGCCACACAACTCGCATAGGTGAGCCAGTATTACCAGGTGGCTCCATACATCCAGCCTTGATCCCAGTTGGATCTCCTCTTAGACCCCATGCTCTCCATCCCATCCCTCACCTCTCGCTCTTTTATTTTCTTTTTAATTTTTAAAATCCCTTTCTTCAAATGTTTGATATGTGTTGATATTTCCCCCTTTATTTTGTGAGGGAATGGGTGAGGGTGATGGGTGAGGGGAAACAAATGCCATAATAATATCCCTTTTCAGAAGAATATAGTTTAATTTTGTGTGTGCGTGCAGCAGCTGCCATTGGCAAGCTTCGTCTTTGTTGCCATGGGCTCTTTTTTTGCCCTTTTTTATTTTTTTTTTTTTCTTTTTTGCATGCGTGCCAGAACATGATTGGATGTTTCAGCATGTTCATGTTTTGGGGTGAGATATATCTGTAGTGAAGCACAAAATTATCATGGGGTTGGTGGATGTCCAAGGCAGTGTTATTTGGCCAGGTGAGCTGGTTGTGCTGGAGAGGGCCGTGTGAGCGTAGTGCCTGGTGGTTGTTTGGTTGATGGGATAAAACTCACCGGTACTATAGATTCCATGATGCTGTAAAAAGGTCATTTAAAACCATCACAGG
Organism: Corythornis vintsioides; assembly: GCA_025447755.1. NCBI lineage: Eukaryota > Metazoa > Chordata > Aves > Coraciiformes > Alcedinidae > Corythornis > Corythornis vintsioides. Next base: position 17,092 of record JAOEGS010012462.1, on the reverse strand, counting down.
AGGGTATATCACTGAGGTCTTCTCCAGCAGGACACCCACGGGGTGCAGTGGGAAGCCCCCAGTGCTACCTGGGGAGGACCAGCTGGTGGGTTTCTCTCGCCCATCTCGCTTGTCTGGTGCACACTCTACATGGGATCTTGTCCATCCCCTGTGCTCGCTGACACCATAGCGAGCTGGGTGGTGGCACCAGAGAGTTTGTGCTGCTTGAGACCCTGACCAGTGATAGAAGGTCCTTGGGCAGGGCTTGCAGTGTTTATGAGGATGGAGCCCACCTTCTATGGGATGTAAAACCAATGTGGCATTGCCTGCAAAAGCTTCAGGTGACAGCAAATCCTCCAGACCTGTCTCAGAGCTGTAGCCAGGGCTTTCCTGCTCCTTGGTTTCATCCATTTGTGATATACATAATGTGTTCATAGCATCAGTATCTAAACAAAGTCTAAAGCTGCTCTGCGTTGTCTCTTGCGTTGCCTGTTGCCCCAGTGCAGTTGGACTGGATGATCTTAAAGGTCTTTTCCAATCTCAATGATTCTGTGATCTGAAGTAACACACGGTGGGAGAGTTGGAGTGCTCTCCACCCCAGGAAACCCACCGCACGGCTGTGGGGATGATCTCTAGGTGTAAAATGCTTTTGCAAACTCAGGGAAAAATATTTCATAGGGAGAATATTTCTCTTAGGCTCAGACTAGCCCTAAACCGGAGCAGTCGGCCAGGGGAAAGTTTGCAGGGCAGCTCAGGCACTGTGTAGTCTGATGAAGGTTCCAGGAGGGAAAAAAGGCACAAGTCCCTAATGCAGAGTGTTGAAACAGCCTCATTCATGTGTTTTTCTATGTCTACAGATTCAGTCTAGTGTACGAGGTAGAGATAATGAGCTGCATGAGCTTTGTAATAAACATCGCCTGGCTAAATGACCATTTTTGTGTTTGAAGCCAGTCTGTGTGTTACAGAATGCTTTGTAATGCTCTGAAAGAACAGGGATGAACCCTGTAAAGTTATCCAAAGACAAGTTATTTGCTGCATTTATGGCCAAGGTGAACACTGTCACATTGTCAATCAGATTTCACTGTAAGGATATTCCCTCCAAATGTTATTTGATCTTTTTACCCAGTACAATTTAAATTTGATATGGGAGAAAATCGCCAAATCCCTGAATGATGCAGGAAACTTAGGGTAAAATTTAAATGTAATTCTGTTCTTTTTTGTTGTTGTTTTCTTTTAAGGCAAAGTAGTTTAAAGTAAATCAGAAGAATGAATTCTTTGTATCGGGATGCTTTTCTAAAGCCCAGCTATTGTTGCACTCCCTTTTAGGGAGGATAGCCACTGCAATGCTTTTATTGTGTGATGACGAGGACTTTTCCTGATGCGATGAGGACTTCATTAAAAATAGCCAACAAACCTATTTACATTTCTTTCTGTGCTGAAAAGTAAAAAAGTAGTTGTCGCTGAGCTAAGAAGTAAATCCTGCACCGTTGTGTTTGAAAGCTTCACAAAGCGGCTCACCCGGCTGGGGGAGGATCAGCCTCGATAGCAGCCAAACCCTTGCAAGCGTGGGTTGGGTGTTGCTGGAAGAGTTGGGAAAAACACAGGGCAGAAGTGAGATTTTTGTGGTCAAGATTATTTTATTTTTATTTCTTTTTCCCCCCTGTAGAGAAGGAAATTGTTTTCAACAGCTCTGGTTTAGGTTCTCCGGGCAGGTGCAGTTGCACACAGTGCTGTTTGGGGATGCACACTTGCATCTCAGAAGCACATCTCCTTCTCCTGCTATCTTCTGCAGATACACAGGCATGATATATAGGCAAAACAATATGCTCAATTCTATTTGAAATGTGGTCATTGTTTCTTTTTCTGGTCAAAAGTTGGAGGTCGGAATCATGATGAGAACTGAGAGTGGACCAGTTGTTTTCCACATGCGTGGTCTTTAGTAATAAGCTCTTCTATTAAGAAGTGAGATGTCTCTCAGCAGGGAGCAGACCCAGGGTGTGAAGCTGCCTGCCCGTGGGATGAGGATGGCATGAGCAGGGTCTCCATCCCAGCATGGAGCTTGGTTGTCTGCTGTGGTCCCCTGTGGTGAGGAACACAGGAACCTCTCCATGTGCCCTTTGTGCAGGCAGGGACCATGGAGGGCTGTTTATGTGCTGCCAGGTGGGATGTGCACATCTCCTGCACTGTGCTGAAGGATGCTGTGGGCATTGCCCTGGGAAAAAAAACCAGTATCTAGAGTTTTCATTCTTGAATGTCCTGTTGGTCGGGTAGGCTTTCTATGAGATGGGTTGCTGAGAAAGTCCTGCTTTTCCCCCTGTTCCTGACTGGATCTCTCCCCACCGTTGCCCTTTGCAATCAGCTTTGTTTGCCCAGGGCTTGTGCTGTCCTTGTTCAGCACCTTCATCCCTGCCGTGAGCCACTGAGTCCAGCCCAACTCAGGGTCCTGGCAGTGATGCTGTCAGCAGTACCACCACCAGGGCACATGGGATGTTTGGAAAGAGTGACACGAAAAGGAGATGTTTCTGTCCACACAGTTATGAAAAATACCACGTAACTCACTTCAGTTGATAAATGTGCTTTGAAAGCCTCAAAAAAACTTTCTCTGATTCCACAAGCAGTATCTAATATTAATATTATTTCCTCATTAAAAGGGAGGGTTTCTCAGACAGTCTTGCTCGTGTACAGCGCTTTTTGAACAAGCTTCCTCTACCTTAGCAACTTCTCCAGGGAACTTTCCAGCTCCATGCTGGGGCTGCTGGTGCGGCTCGAGGACGGGTCAGCGGCCATGGAAGCATTTAACATTTTAATTGCCTTCCTCTACCGATTGCTGCGATGACCTGTTTGTTTGGATTATATCTCTTTTTCATATTTAAAAGAAAAGGGGGAGAAAAAAAAAAAAAGAAAACAAAGGAAGTACAGTGTTGTGCACAGAATAGTTATTAAAAACAGTTGGGAAGCATATAAAAGGTACTGTTTGTGTGAGAAACGGGACAGCTGTGATGGTCTATTGGGAAAGTGTGTACAGATGGTGGTAGGGAGGGGAATGATGACTACATGGCTGATAAATGAAATACAAAAAGCATTAAATTGGTGATCTTTTTAAAGAGTACACTTTTGGTTAGCATTTTTGGTGCATCATTAGGGCTCTTTGTCTGCCTCTTATTTAGCCAGGAAGAGCGACTATCCTCGCACATTTGTGCCTCTGATTTTGTTTACAAATAAGGAGTCTGTTTAATAAATCACATACCATGGAATTATTGAAGAAGATAATTAAGCGCACGGTTTTCCCTACGTTGGGAATGGCACGAGATCGTCCTAAAGACCTGACAATGCCACAAATGCAGTTGGGCTCGAATTAGTGACGGTAACACGTGGGATTTCCTGGAGCCTAAACAGATCTCTTTGTTTTGCAAGAAGTGGGACCGGCGGCGTGAGCCGGGTTCGGGGAGCCAGGCTGCAGCGTTTCCAAACGCAGAGGCAAATGGCTCAGCATCTTGCCTGGATGTGAAATGAACTTCCAGTCCCAGAGGTGGTGGCACTCGGTGACTGCTGCCCAGCCGTGGTATCTGGGGGATGCTGGGGCTCCCCTGGCCCCACAGAGGCCACAGACTCTTCTGGAGGAGGCAGTGAAGGATAGTTGGAGATACATTTTTTCCCCTGTAGTTGATAGGAGAGGGATCTCCATCTGAGCTTTATCATGGAGTTCATTTAATGGAGGTAAATGGGAATTACGGCCATATCTGTGTATTTCTGCACACTGCTGTACAGTGGAGATGGTCCCTGAAATGTTTCAAACCTTGGTGCAGAGAGTTTTGTAAACTAACAGGCAAAATAATCCCCCTCTTCTCCGTGTTTCTTCCAGTTTCCAACTGAAATAATTCCTGGTTTCCCTTCACTTTCCCTCTCACCAACCCATTGCTTCATGTTCCTGCTCGTTGTTTCTGGGTGCCATCAATAGATAAAAGCACTTTCCTTAATAAATAGCTTTTGGTAATGCTGTGTTTTCCACACCCAGTGTCTGGCTGCTCCATGAGCATGAGCCCTGGCCGACCATGTCATTGTCCCATCCTCACAGGGGACACAGCTACTGCAGCACCCCCTTTCAGGGGTGGCTTCAAGTGCTGGAGAAAGGGGGTTCATAAACTTCTGTAAGAAGTACCTGCCCAGAGGGAATTTTTCCAAAGCCCTGTCAGTCGCAGGCTTTGTTGATGCTCTGAATAATTTTGTTGGTTTACAAACCTCCCAAAACTTTAACAGGCTGCTTTGGGAATTATTTGCTCTCCTGACATAGCATCACAAACTCCTCTTGTTACCAGACTGGATGAACAATGTGTTTCACTCTGCTTTAAACATTTTTTTTGGCCAGGTAAATTTACTTCTGTATTTTCTTGCAGTGTAGAAGAAAAAAAAAAAAAAGAAAGCTTCTTAAAAAGGTTTAATGTGAAGAAAATGTATGACAACTTGATAGATTGCTTGGGACTTCAGTGCTGTAATTGTACAAAGTAGGCTGCAGGTTTTTTTACAGATGCAATGTATTAAAAAGAACAATAGACAAAGGGACATATAGCATGAGGATAGAGAGACCATCCTGGCCAACCTCTACAAATTTCTTCCAATTTCAGTTATTAAGTATCACAGAAATGTGGTTATTGTAGTAATGCTCTTGTGTTTTCTTGGCTGATCAGCTCGTGAGTTGTTTCTGGGTTTTTGTAGCCCTTGTCTGTAAATACACTTCACCTCTAAGAAAGGAAACAGTCCCTTTCTTTTGAGGGTGATGGCAAAAGGACCATGTAGCAGTATCTGGGCATGAGTGAAATGCCTTGAGTTGCAGATTATTCCTTCTAATAAATATTTTACTCCTTACCAATATGAACATGTGCTCTCCCATAGCTTCACTAAGTAGACAAGTCTAAGAGCTGTTCTAAAAGCTGCACAGGAGGGTACCCCAGAGGTGGCAGAAACAAGCTGCTGTTTGAGATACTGCAGTGGCACCTTTTGATGATACCAGTGCAGCGTCGGCTGTGGCCTTGCAGATGGCCACAGACCACACACCCTCGTCAGCTGGAGGTGCAGAGGAGGATGCATTTCAGGGAGGTGGAGGTCTCCCTCCCCCAGTGCATTGCACAAAGGCCTCCACATACCCAGCCCAGCGAGGGGAAGCCAGGTTTATCTGCCAGCTTGCACAGAAGTGGTTTTGCCCACTGTCCCTGAGAGCAGAATTGGTTTCCGAGCTGCTGAGGCCGGGTGTGTGGATCTCCTCCAGAGCCTTGTCAGAGCGGCTGGGTGCAGAGTCCACCCCCCGTTACTCAGCTGCTATTTTGGTCTCTCCTTCGTGATGTGCTGCCAACCACGAGGGAGGGGACAGGGACAAAAATGTATGGGGTCTCTCGGTACTGCCCCGAGCTTTGAAGTAAAGGTTAATTCTTACTGAAGCAGTGATTTGTGTCTTTGATTAGTTGCTAATTTTACACTCACTAAAATAATTCTCTAATGATCGCAGTTGATGGGAGAGCCTGGCCATGTTGTATGATTGTGATTTACAACTTGTATTTCCAAACTTTGCTGGTTTTTGCTTGTCTTTTTTTTTTTTCTTTTTTTCTTTTTGCTATAGGGAACTTGGTCCTGCCCAGAGCAGAGGACCCTCAGCTCCATTTGACACCAGGTAGTGCTCAACCCCAGAGCCAGAACCTCGTCCCTGGCTGGGCAGAACTACTCTCATCAGCAGGCTACAGGAAGACAAGTATTAAAAGTAGAAAGCTATTAAGCAGTCAGGTTTTTATTATGCTTTAGTGTTTTGTTTAAGTCTGTTCTTAATTGGTTGATTAATGTAAGCGAAGTCCTTTTCTCCCCCACCATCTCTACAGATGGCAAATGGTAGGTCCCAACTGTCATTGTGCGCAAAAAAGGTTATGGTTCAAAGTCAGAGATACAGAGATACCACGATAATCAATCATAGGAACTTGTCTCACTGTGCCCGGCCAGGCAAAAGTTAGACTGGGTAGTAATATTCCCTCCAAACCCATCCGGAGGAATTTCTTTTCACTGGATTTCGGGGAGGGGAAGATGAGTCGCTGCAAACTTCTCGCTGCCGGATCCGGGGCGTTGAGATAAATCCCGGCAGAGATTGGCGTGGCCAGGGCTTTTCTTCTCCTCTCCTTGGCAGGGTCTGTAGGAAAGCAGGAGGCACGCAGCCGTGAACCTTGCCACTAAGGAATGAGCCCAGGAGAAATAGGAATATCGTGGCTGCTTTAGAGAATTACCTTCAAATACATGTCTTTTAAACTTCTTTTTTTTTTTTTTTTTTTTTTTAATCTAAGAGGATGATTTATGAAGGCTAACTTCCTTCTCAGGATGAAGCGTAGAATTATGTTTCTGGTATTGATCCATAAAGAGGATTTGCATTTTATTCATACTATAAAAGTGCTTTTAATGGAGACATCGTGGTAATTGAATTTATACTGTGTGTAACTATCGAAGTATCTTTTTAATTATTTTATGTTATGTAATACAATAACTAAATCTAAAGCCTGTGAAAGGGGATGGCTGTACTCTGTCCTTAGGACTAACATATATCGCTTTTAATATTCTAACGGTGGAATGCAGTTAAGGACATTCTTTATTTGAGGGGAAAAAAAAAAGAGAGAGGAGAAAGATTTCATTACATTCAGCACAGTATGAGACTAAGTCAAAGTAGTTTTGCTAATTAAATTCAATTGCTATCCATTAGACCAATGGAATGAGATGAATCTACCATATAGCTGACACAGCACAGGTATGCAATTTGGCTAAATGGCCATTCCTGAGCTGCAGCACGCCGTGCTCTGCTCCCTCCTTTTGCCAGGCTCTCCGTTTCTGCGCCGAGAGAAGGCGAGCGGCCCCCGACACCTCTTGGGGAGCACGGCCCCGTGTGGAGATAGGCAGGCTCCCAGCTGCTGCTGAGCAGCTCAGAACGTGCTGGAGTAAGCTCAGAAACTCGGAAAGGGAGACCAGTTGAGGATTTATTTTTTGTCTGGGTACACTGGATGTATTTTCCCTTTCCATGAGGCTGCCTACGGGCTCCTCATGTTGCACGGGGCCATCCAGGAGCTGCTGGGAGAGCTGGTCTGAGTTACCAAAAGGGCTTGGATGGCAGCGAGCGGGGTTCTGGCAGAACACGCTACTGGGGGAGATTTCCCGTGTCAGCCGGGGAAGTCTCCTACCCCGGTGGAATGACAAGAATACCTCTCAAGCATTGGCGGAGGGAAAATGTTGACAGCCAGCAAGGCTGCGATGCTGCTGAGCGCACAGATTTACACTTCCTGCCAAGATTAAAACGGGCTAAACCCAAAAAGGGTATCGGGGATTGTCGCTTTAGGAAGAAATAACACCTCGGTGTAAGGAGTGGGTGCGAGGGCTGCCATCAACCTCCCAACCCCTAATATCTATGATTCTATGAATAGTTCTGTTTTCCCGGGGTCTCTAGAGCTGGTGCATAGCAGGTTGGGGTTGTGGGGTCAGGAATGGCAGGACAGGGAAATAAAAAATAAACTTAGAAAGCAACTAGGATGAAAAATTTTGCACCTCACCTGCTTTGATGCTGGAGCTTAAGTTCCAGTTTTGCCTCTCGTTGGAGCAAAGTCTGGGGAGTTTGGCGTGAAGGAAGCCGCTGAACTTCACTTTCTGCTTCTGATTAAGTACTGCAGTGTGTTTTCCTTCAAGCTATAGTTAGTGAAAGGGGAAAAAAAAAAATCACCAAGTTGGGCTGAAAAAAGGCCCGGCAGAGGACTGGTCATTTAAGCCTCTCTTTACTATCTGGTATCCTTAAATTTCCTTCCGAGCACAACCAGTGATGCTTTTTATGATCAATCCTTTGGGTCGGGGTATTTGCTCAATAGAACCCAGACAAATAAATGTGAAGAAAAGCATCCTGCTTTAAAAGAAGGAAACAATTAAACCTCCTACTTTGTTATTTACAGTAACTACCTTTTTTGAACAATTGTAGAAGTTCGAATGAAAGTAGCAGTGTGAAGAGGGAAATGTGGGAACTTTCATTTGTCGAGACTTTGCATTTCTTCTGCTTTATAGCCATCAGAAAGGAGATTGTTGTGCATTCTATTAAATACTGCCAGTATGATTAATTTAAAGGGTTACATTTTATTGAACCCTGGTGTAGATGTTCTTTGTCAACTCACATTCACTGCTAGTTAGAGTGTGTGTCGCATTTATCAAAACTTTCTGGAGCCCCTCTCACCTCATTAGCATGTGAATCTCTATTGAGCAGTTAATGTCCGTTACAGCGAGAGTGCTCAATTCTTGTTTTCAATAAGCCAGTTGTAAAATGTCAGACTGTCACTTACAATATAAAAAAGCAAAAATGATGGTATTTGTAAAAATGTTATCACCTCATAAAAACAAATTGTAAAGACATGAAAGTGATCTTGGTATGCTTTGCTTTCAGAAGTGAGTTAGTACAGCTGCTTTAAATACCAGTTGTCTGGATTCCCACACTTTCCTACCAATGGAGAGGTTTACACAAGCATAATTTAAGTTACAATTACCCTAATTAACATCTCATTTGCATAAATTGTTGAAGTCAAAACAACAAAGAATTGCTTAAGAAGCTTAACCCTATTTGTCCAAAATAAAGAGATGAGTTTTCACTTTGCAATCAAAATTGGCAGGTTCATTATGTCGGAGTGAGAATACAAACTGAAGTTATACTATTAATTAATACTTTACATTTTTATGATCGGGCTGTGCTCTTCCTAGTTGCAAGATTTCAAGATGTCCTGCTCTTTCTGTCAGAGGTGCAGAGCTGTCAGGTGGGGAGTCTGTGGGGCATTTCTGGACTTGGTAAAACCCAGCTCTCCATCTCTCACCCCTCTCCATACATGGGCAAACCCTGTCGTACTCTGTGCTGGCTGGGATGGAGACTGGGAAGGAGATCACAACCAGTATGGGCTGAAAGCTCTCCTCCTGGGAAGGAGGGCCTGTAAAATGGTGTTAAGCCAAGTGACAGCAGTGACAATAGTGATGATGGGCAGAGAGACCCTCTGTCCTCCTGTGTCAGGGCTGGCCAGTCCACCTGGCTTCTCAAAGTGTTTGCAGACTTTCCAAGGCCACAGAAAAACCTTGGCCTTTATCTTGAAATACAGAAATGCAGAGGAAGAGAAGTGCAGAATAAAGTTTTGATACTATTTATGTAGTAAAAAAGCGACTAATCTTCTAGTTACAGCTTTAGGGCATTGGTTTAGAGGAGCTTCCAGTGCTTGTGGGTAAGTCCTGGTCCTGTGCTCTGATCCATCTCCTTTGACCATCTGACTCCTGGTCGCTGCCCCCAAAGAGGATTGTCAGGGCTTAGGCCAAAGCTGCTGAAGACAAGGGGAATCTTTCCCTTGGACACTTACTACTCGGTGTAGATTAAAACTGTTCCGCCGGCCAATCCTGCCACTTTGCTGTAATTAAATATTTGCTGAAAAAAAATAGCATTTTATGTGCCTCTGCCAATGCATGTGTGCAGAGCAGCACGTGAGAAGTTGACATGGGCAGTAGATATAGTGCTGCTCGAGGTGTTTAGCAGGGATGGGGTGCGGGAAGCTCGTTAGCCCGTGGGGACGGAGCGTGGCGCAGGGTTTTGATCGGCTGTCAGGTGCCCGCGCTAATGAAAGCGTTCCCAGTTGCCGGGGCCATATTTTCCTTTCCTGTATTATCTCGTTGCAGCTTCATTAGCTAAGTCAGAGTGAATGTGCATTAGTCCAATAAAACTCTTCCTGCATCCCCATGATTTAGCATCCCCTCCCGTCGGGGCCCTCTGGACGCAGACTATCCGCCGGCAGCTGCGAGTAGGTGCCGATCGATTGAACCGGGTCACGCCTCGAGTTCGGTTTTGAACCTGAGGTACCGAAAAGCTTTGCAAAGCTAAGATCCCAGTGAACTTCTAACTGTGAACCAGCTGAACCAAAGACAGATCTCGCCTCCTGGTTTTGCAGAGTCTGTTTGAGAGCTGGCATTCGAATTCAGCGGGTGACTTTAGCGCTGCGCTCTTTTTTTTTTTTTTTCCCCGTGAGCCGGTGATTACACAGGATACGGCGCTTACGCTCTGATCATGAATGAATCTGCCAGTTCTACTACAGTACTCTTTATAAAATAACAAGGCTTACCAGGTGGCAAGAATTGCATAATTGAATTGGACTGAATCCTGGTTTTCCCAACCCAGAGTGGTTACACTTAGAAGTAAATTACAATTAAAAGAGACAGAATGTTTCCATTGTATTAAGAATCCTTAATAGCAAACTTTTCATCCATAAGGCTTCCTTCTCTTCGTGAAGCATGAGAGAAATTGCTGTATGTGTCTAACTCCCATTAACACTAATGGGAGCCACGTACATAAATCCCCACGCGGCGGTGGCAGAACAGACCCCAGATGCCTTTAAAGAGGCAAGTGCTTGTAGGGGATGAATAGAGGCACACGAGTCTGTTGGTCCCTGTAACATCTGCTCTGGAAATGTGTAAGGGCTCAGTCTGAGGTGTGGGTTTTTGGAGAGTCTTCTTGAGTTTCACCCAGAGCTGAGTTATGGCAGCAGCTCTCTGCGCCTTCAGCCGGGCTCTTCCTCCAGGGCACTGGGAGGAAACAGATCCTTAAAGTAGATAGGAAGATGCCACGGACAGATTTGAATGCCACTAAAACCACTATTCATTTTAGTCCTCCAGAAAGTTAAAAAAGCCCAAACCAACGACTGGCACTGTTTGCCAAGAGTACCCGAGCTCCTTGAGTTGTGCTCACCACTTCCTACCCCTTGGAGAACGGGGATATTGAGAACATCTGTCTCCAAATGCAATAAGAAGAGGATAGTCCCCTTCCTTCCCAAGGACCTTCGGGTTTCCCTGCCTCTTAATTTCTTATTCCCTTTCTCCCTGGGAGGCCTGTCAACAGCAATCCTCATCCAGCTGTGCAGGTCAGAGGCAATTCCTTTAGCCATCCCAAAGGGCCAGGGACCAGCCTTCCTGTCCCAGCCCTGCCCTGAGCAGTCGGGCATGAGGGTCCTTCAGGCCTTACACAGTTCACTCACAGAAGGGAAGGTGCAGATACAAACCTCATTTTTATTCAGACCCTGGTTCTTCACGAACTTTCCTATCTGCTCTTCTTGATGGCGATGCGATGCCACTGTCACCTTGCCATTAGGGCTAGGTAATTAATAGCTGCCTAATAGAAGGGAATGGAGTTACTCAGCAAAATGAATGGCTTGTGCTACAAGGGAAAGCACTAGAAAGTAAAGCAGAGCTGGAACGTGTTTAGCGGGGGGAAATTTCTGCTTGCCCTTCATTAGGAGAAGCTCCAAAGAAATGTAAAGTGTGATCACATTAATCAGAAGACCTGGCATCATGCAAGATTCTTCTTTGTTACTTGGCATGGACTGCGTGGTGTTAAACGATTTAAATTACACGTTTACCTGCCGTGGGGTTTTTTTTTGGTGCGTTGATATTTAATGAATACTGCTGGTTGTCTTTGAGCATTGGTCTTTGAGCAGTTGAACATACGGGCTGGTGAAGGGTTGAATGCAACCCCTATTTTCTGGCTGATGAAATCTGTTCTCTTGTGGGCTCCCAGCATGGACAGGCAGAAGGGAGCAAGTTTTGAGTGTGTTTGTTGCAATCAAGGCTCTGCAAAATAAGAATGCATTCTGGGTCCTTTTCTTTCTGCTATTTCTCTCTGTCTTTCTGTCTGTTTTGCACATAGCCTTTCACAGGCCATTTAGTGTAGTCCATGACTGACATCGGTGAGAAGCCCTTGCAGGTACCTGGCTCTCACACCCGGCCCTTCCTCAACACTTTTCTCATGGCTCACTTTTTTGAAGATGAGCCCAGTCCCACGAAGAACATGACAGCTCTCATTGCACCTCCACTGCAGCAGATTTAACCACTATTGTAGTCATGAAACGGCCACAAACTACCTACGACTAGTCAAAGACCAGCTGTGTTTTTCTAAGGTCTACTTTGAACAAGTTGCAGTCATTTCTTTCCGGCTCTTTAGAAGCCCTGACTGACAAGAGCATATATAGTGTCAGGAACACCTTTATGTGCTTCTTTCCGTCCTGGTGCTGTAGTGTAATTAGCAGGTTCAGACTTGCTCGTGCTCTTTTCAAATGCAATTCTTCTTGGGGAAAGAAATTAAACCAAGGGATGATGTAGCTTTTCGCAGCCACTCAGATGAAAGTAAGTGGTGGTTACAATTATTCAAAAGTACTTAGGGAAGTATTGAATATGGTAATCTTTGCTAGGAGAAAGCTCTGGACCGGTTAAAGCACGTGGCTGGAAATGTGCAGGGGTTGGGTCCTTTTCCAGCTCCACCACAGCCTTTCTTTGTGGCCTTGGGCAAACTGTTTAACTGGTTCTGTAATGGTACGGTTCGTCAGGAGTTAGAGTGGGAGCGCCGCTCCTTCTTTTCTTCTTGCTGTTTGTCTGCTTCAGATCTGAAAGTTGCCAAGGCACAGACACCGTGTCGTTGCTCAGTGCCCGGTCCAGCCGCAGCGCAGATACCGATCTTATCACCCTTACTGTTGTTCTTGGCTTGCAGAAGACACTTCCCAACCTAGGTCAGACCACATAACAGTGATGTAGGAACTGATTGAAATGCAGCAAACTATAAAACTGTCTGGGATATTCAAAAATGAAAGTAGATGACACCCACTCCCCCCCGCTGCCCATCTGCTCAGCCGGACGTTGTGCCTGGGATAATGCTGTCCTTGTTCTCCTGAACACGGCAGTGCTTTCTCTGCTGGAGGGGCTGGGGCCATTCCTGCCCGCGCGTCCACATGCACCTGCAGAAACCCTTGAGATTTCCAGTGCCTTTTGCTACCGACATGGCTTTTTGGAAAGGAAATCTATCAAAGGGCTTGGAAGAAGGATAATTTTTGATGAGTGAGTGGTAGGACCCGAGCCTGTTGTTGGGTTTCAGAAACACTCTTGAGATTTGCTCTCCCTTGGCATGTGCATAGAAAGTCACCTCATGATTTCTCAATAAGAAATGTTGGCTTTAGATCACCCAGAGCTCTTACTGAGCAGATAAGGACCATTATCTCTGGCTTTGATACATGTACTTGCACTCTCTTTGTTCAAAATAGGTGTAGCACACAGCCCAGGGGTAGCTCCTGGGTCCATGCTGCTTGACTGCTTGAGTGTCTTGTGTAAAATCTGACTGGCAAATGTAAAGGAGGAAAAGAAAACTAAGGTTTATCATGTGGAGGAGGAAGAGAGGGCTCATATGCAGCATGGGGCATTATCAGGGTAATGGTGCTCAGGGTTTGCCCTTCACAGAATAGAGTGTGAGGTAGTTACAGGCATGATGTGATTGATGCAAGAAGAGAAACTCAAAAAGGAGGGTCCCTGATGGGACAGTCTTGGGGACCACAGTGGGGTGCTGCTTTTTCCTGACTGCAAAGTTTCTCACCAATCTCTAGAGCTCTCGGCCATGCTGTTTTCTGTGTTTCAGTAGGACTGGTGACTCCTTTTGCTGTGGGTACCATCTCCCCAGTGTCACTGGAGAGGTTATAGCTTTAACAGGGAAGAAAAGCAAATTGCTGTAGGGTGTCCAGAGACCAGCCTGTTAGGAACAGCCAGACTTGAAAAAAAAGGGTAAGGGGAGCAAGTGGATCTCCTAGGAAATAGACACCAAAGAAATACCTAACCTGAGGTTTTGTTGAGTTTATTTAAAGTGAAAATTAATAGAGGTCTTCTCCTCTTGTGGAACCATATTCACTTTGCTATTAACACTTAACAGTGAGAGGCTCTTGGTAGGAGGAACATCCCCGTAATGCCGTTCTCCCAAGCCAAAGAATTTGCATGACCAAAAGGGATGTGTATCATCAATAAACTGTTTACAGTAGACTTAAATTATATGATGAGCCATATAACAGCAGTGAATATATCATATCGCAAGCCCCTGCCAACCATGCATGACTACTATTTGCTTCTCCTCAGGCGGTAAACAAAGTTTTCAGCTGACCTACTGTTTAGTAGAAGTGCACTGAAACAGAGATAAGCAGTGCTGCTCGGAACGCTGTAGTGGAATAAAATCTGGCATAAATTTGCCTAGAAAGTAGAAGGAATGCATGAAATATTATTTCTTAGTTCACATGCAACTTTTCTGCCAGCACACCATGTTATATTGCATTGCTAATAAAAGGGGGTTTATTCCTGCTTCTGGAAGGGTTCCTATTCCAATCGGGTGGTCAAGGCAGCACATATCATATGAATATCAAATTCTTTAAGATGAAGCGTGAACTAAATATTCTAAATTAATGACCTGAAGGAACACACGAAGCGCCCCGTATCGTATTGAAATGCCTCGAGATTCCCACTGGATCCAGCAGGACTTGGGAGCAGCCCTGCTGACTTCAGGGTGAAGGGTTTAATGTAATGCAGGAAGGCACATCTGGGTTCCCAGAATGGACGTAGACTTCACCTGTGCTTGAAAATGGGATGTCTGGAGCTCTGCAGATTTGTGTAACACTTTGGACTAATTTTCCAGTGCCTAATGGGAACGTTGTGCATCGCAGCCGGTTGTTTGTTTGTCTGCCTGCTCTGAGCCTCCCTCTTACCCTATTTATATACGAACACATGCAAAAAATATGAGTTAAAGAAAAATTTCAACCATATGTAACATACATGGAGATTAGTGACAGTAACAGTGAATTCATTGTGGTTTTGGCAGTCAGGACACCATCCAGGCCATATTTTAGAGTTTTAGACAAATCCACATGTATTCCAGAGATTGCTGTGGATTTTCAATATGTGTGGCTCATTAGATACGCAATCTGCCTGCTATTCTCTCCTGTCACACAAAGCTGATGGCAGCAAACTGGCATCTTGGAGATGTTGGTAGCACTACAGATTTTAGCATTAATGCCAGCCTTGGGCATCCTGGAGCTCCGCACCAGCTCTTGCGCAGCGCGCGCTCGGAGCGAGGGGCTGCCGATGGCCCCATGTCTGGGAGATCATGGATGAGCACGGAGGAGAGGGCTGCTCCTGGTCTGGTTACTGGTTTGCTTGCAAGTTAAGTGGGATGATTAGAATCCATCTTGTGTCCTAGCTCACCATCCTTAAAGAAGGAAACAGTCGAAAGCTTGCCAGCCTCAAACTCAGATTTTGCTTTTTCCGGGCCTGTCACCGCAGCACGCTGACCAAGCGACAGCTTTTGTGGGTTGTTTTTCTTTTGTTGCAGCTTGAAAATACTTTTAGTAGGGGCTGACAAGTCAGCATAAATCTCTTCTCAGATTAGTGAATTTTTTCAGATTCATAAATTCTTCTCGGATTCGTGATTTTTCCCTCAAACCTTAGCAGCTCCATATCCCTGTGAAGATACAGAGCTCTTGCTACCAGCACGTAGACACTTGCAGCGTGCAGAACTGGGGGTTTGGTTCCTATAAAAGTGCTCAGCTCCTGCCTAAGCCCGTCTGAGTTCAGGCGAGGCTACGTTCGACGCGGGGCCGAGCGCTTAAATATAGGTGAAGGCAATTCTGGTCTGCTAATTTCAGCAGAATGTTTCAAACAAAGTGTTACTGTTTAATCTGGGCACATGACGGGTGAATGAATGTTTGAATGAAATGACATAATTGTTGGTTAGCCTGTATAATTTGGAGAGCGTTCGCACAAGTTTAACTCTCTCTGGAGGCAGGGGATCCTCGGTGCGGGTGGGGAAGCGCCTTCCCTGAGGGCAGAGGGTGGCCAGATCCTGTCTCCCTTTGCACATACCAAGCTTTTGAACGATGGGCTGTGACTGGCTTGGCACCACGTCTCAGTTCTAGAGTGTCGGCCTTAACCCCTCTCCTCGCGTCGTATATGATATTTAATGCGTCATCTTTGTTTTAAACAAACAATACACAAGCTGTTGCTGGCAGTGGTGGGAAGCTGGTGGTCCATCTGGAAAGCAGGGAGATAGATGAGGGGAAAAAAAAAAAAAAAAGGAAAATTAAAACTGTTTAGGGGTGTATTTGCATGTGTAAAACCCTGGGATGGGAGCAGGGTATTTAATAGCCTTTTAAAAAGCAGTTTGAAGACAGGGGAGATTCTTTGTCTGTAAAGGAGTCTCTCAGTAATGGACATTATCTGTGCAATAAAAACATGGGGTTTAAGCAAGGCAAAGCTGTGAGCCCATACCCTTCACAAAGTTACTCGTTATTCCTGCTGCATCAAATCCATTCACTCTAAAATTAACCATTTTGCCTTGACAAAAGTTCAGAAGAGTATAAAATTAACCTGTAATGCAGCTTATTAATTAAACCAGTGGCCAAATAGCTATTGCAGTGTAAGGGGCTGTGCAGGATGGTTCCAAGCTGGCTTTCTGGCTGACTGCTCATGTCATTCCCAAAGACAGAGCACCCCACCTCAGCTTGCCACTGCCCAGCATGCGTCCAATATGCCATTTAAAACTTTGATTATAACCAGAGGAAAGTTCATTGAAACCAGAAAAAGTTAGCAAAGAATTAATCTTTCCTGCCATCTTGGGTTCCCTCTCTCCAGAACCCAGGCAGATGTTTTGCAGTCTCTGCATGCACAGGGCGCTCGGATCCTATTTACACAGCTCGGGTTTTTTCCTCCATCCTTCCCGCTCTTTGCTCCCCAATGACACGTTTTGCCTTGGCTATGGAGATTCTCCACCACTGCTAAGGGCTTCCTGGCGACCAGGAGCCACCCTTTTGGAAGAAGAGTATTTGTAAATTAAACTCTTTAATGCATGCAGCAGTTTTGCTGCCGTGCTTGGGGACCAGGGGGCTGAGTGGTTTTGGGGAGCAGGTCCCCAGAGTGGGAATGCAGAGCAGCGCCGTCGTCTCGGTCTTGCCAGGCCTAGGGGGGTGGATGTATGGAGCAGGTGTTTGCAATTTAGGGAATTTGCCGTTCCTGGGGAAATGGGTGGAAAAAGGAGGGTTGGGAACAGAGTGAAAAGGCAGCGGGAACAAGGCTGGCATTATCCACGCCGCTCCCAGCCCGAGCCGTGCTCCGAGCCTGCGCCCTGCCTGGCTTACAAAGCTGCATCTTCCACCATGAGAAAGGACCTCAGTAAATGAGCGGGCAAAAGACCCGAGTGAGGAATGATTTTTATCTTTTCTTTTTTTTTTTTTTATTTTTTTTTTTAATA
>JAOEGS010012461.1:0-15075 GCA_025447755.1 Corythornis vintsioides | reverse complement strand
TAGTCACAGGCCTCCAGCCAGACTCTGCTCCACTGACCACAACTCTGAGATCTGTCCTTTAGCCACTTCCCAATCCACCTTATTACACCGTAACTAAATCCACACTTCTCAAGCTAGATGAATTGGGTTTAAATCTGATCTGTCAGCACCACACAGAGCAAGCACAACTCATTGTGTCCCAGATTCAGCCAATTTTGTCACCCTCAGTTCAAGGTCAGAGCAGAGCTGCTGCAGAGCTGGGCTTCCCAGTTCTACACTCAGTGCCCCTGAGCCTCAGCACCACCCCGGTCACAGGGTCTGTGCAGGAGGGAGGGGCGCTGCCATCTCACTGCTGCCTCCCATGCTCAGAGTTCTGCCCGCTCAGTACAGCCAGGAAATTTCTTAGAATTATCTTGGATCATTTTGAGAGAGAAAAGCTTTATGCTGGTAACAGTGGCAAAGGCCAAGGGTTGCTTTCAACACAACAGGTAAGAGGCACTTCAGCCACTCATCAGCCAAAGGTCGAGGCCTGGCTGACAGTGCAGCAGGCTCCACAGGTGTCCTGGCCCCTGCTCCACTCTGCCCACAGCCAGCTGCAGCCAAAAGGCTGACACTGCTCTTGGAGCTCAAAGCTGAGCACTACACCTGACAGAAACCTCCTCAGCAGACACAGCTTCAGCTTCACATTTCAGCAAGATGAGGCTCTTCTCTGAATTGATCAAGCTAAAAATGTTCAGCACAGCCTCAGCAAGTTCAGCAATATCCTTAGCCAGGCTCCTGACTCTCACCCCATGAGCTGCTCTGCCCAGGTTTGTGCTGCCCTTAGCAGTCAGAGCTCTGATTTGGCAGAAGCTGCCGTGCTCTGCTATTGAACGGTGTGGCCATCACTCAGCATGATTTAAGACTAAATCTCATCCTTCCTGCTTTCCTGCACTGCTTTCTGATCTGAAACTATTCTTTTTATATAGGTCCTGCTTTAATGTCCCACCTTGAATGGGGCAGCTGTCCAGTGCTTTGCAGTAGCAGCTGTGAGTTCATGGGGGACTTGTCTAGGGACTACCTCAATACAGGAGGAGAAATGCTCCTTTTCCTGCTTACCTGCCAGGTAGGTAACCTGGCTGCTTATCAAACAGGAGCTTGACAAAGTCCTCCTGCCTTGTCAGAACTAGTGACATTACAGCTGCCCTTGAGAGGCTTCAATTTCCTTGACACACCAAGTGGCACAGACTTCCCAGACATCATTATGCTTGTGCCACAGAATCAACAGAAGAGGGGATTTACTGAGATCTACATAGACTCCCAAGGCTTCACTGTCAGTGGGAGCTACGCATCCGCAGGGCCATGGAAATATTTAATTTGAGGAAAGATGACAATGCAGTGTAACGCTTAGCAGTTAATTCTGGCAACAACACCCAAACCTATCAGGAGATAGGGATGGCGAGGCTATTTTAATCAGGCCCATTCTCTGACCATTACAACTCCCTGTCAAAAGCAACCAGAAGCCAAGAGGAAAAAAAGAATTAAAAATATTTTGTCAGGGTTACCACATGCAAGTTAGCCACATGAAAGTTGCCCTCAAAACATAATGAGTCTTGCCCAAGATTGCCCTTCTAAAAAACTCCCATTCCTGTCTTTTCATGTCTTTGAATCTGTGAAGAAAGGGATAGGGCAGGAGGTTTGCTAAAGGGCACATGTTGCAGCAACAGAAGCCTAAAACCAACCTTGACCTGCATTCCAAGGCCACCATCCCCCTCACCCAGCTGTGAAGACACACCCAGTCACCAGAGGGATCCCACTACTAGCAGCATAGCAGAAGTGGTGCCAAGCATGGGAGATCTTGCACATCACTGGCAAAACTGCACAACTCTACCTTGGGGGGTCCTGTGGCACCTGATCTCAGAGACTTCTAACAATTATTTCTGCTAAATGCAGAATAATTCTGATTCTTGACAAAATTTTGGGCTCTATTAAGTTCAAGCATTTTTCCGCCACCCATTATGAATAATGGCAAGGAGCATTTACTTTAACAGCTTGCTCTTCTGCCTTTCACTTACTGCCAATTCTGCCTCTATTTATCTGCTTTTCCAGCTCCCTGGCTATTGATTAGGGTTTAAGGACATCTGAGCTGCACTAAGTTTTCATATTTTTCCATTGAAGATCTCTTGTGAGGGTACTACTGGAGAAAGCCTGAAGTGTTTTTAAGTTGAGAGTTTCCAAACATTTTGAGAAATTGATTAAACACACCCAGTACATCTGGCTAAATCTACAAGACTGGTGAAGAAAGTTCATCAGCTGCTAATGAATTATAATAAACAAAGACGAGATACTCCATATTCTGCTGCACATGAAGTTAATGCACAAGAAGGTGACCTCTGAGGGGATACACAAGAGAGGTAAATCTTGTGCAAGAGACTCTCACAGTGGCACTGCCAGACTGTTTTTGCCAAGAACATATCTTTTGAAAAAAGACAAGACATAGGAGGTACAGAAGATGCACTGAATGCATCTGAGGGCATAAACAAAGAGAAAATCTTTAGAAGGAACAGAACCTACAGTGTCTACAGCAAAAGCAGAACTATGAAACTGGCTGAAAAACAAGTGCCAGATAGCACTGCCATGAACTCACTCTCCCCTTTGAGCAGCTACTTCAGCTAGTAGGGCAGAGTTCAATAACTCACCCTTTCTCAGGCAGCCCAATTTCTAACAGATCCTCATCCTGACTCAAAAAATGCCATCACTTGCTTGCACAGGAGCAGAAGCCTGTCCTCCCATCGTGCCTACAGATACTTACTGGAAAGCCATGGCTCCTGCTTCCAGGGTACATCTCGTGGGGGATTGCTCATTCAGCTTGCGGAAGAGCTGCTTCGCCTGACTCTGGTACTGCTGCAGATCGCGGCCTGACTGAGAAGGGAGAACGGGCTGTTGGAAGCAGCTGCTACCGGAGAAACACCCCCCCGACTGCAAGCAAAGGGGCTCTGAGGGCACCCCAGGCTCAGCACGAACAGCCCAACCACACTGACGCGGCTCTCCACTTCCCACTCGCGACCAGCGGGCACGAAATGCCCGCACAAGAACTGCCCAGGTCATGAGAAGGGTCTGCGGGAGCCCGGCTAGAGAAGCTCCACACGCGCTTCTCCAACACACCGGGTCCGGACCCCGCCCTCGCCCCCCGCTCCCTGCGCGGCCCCACCTGCTCGTCCTCCTGCATGGAGGCGGCCAGGGGGAGCCCGTCCGCCACGCGGGCGATCATCGTGAGCAGCACCATCTCGGCGCCCGGCTGCGGCCCTCCCGCAGCTCGGCCCCGCGCCCGCCGCCACCTGCCACTGCCACGGAGCTGGCCGGAAACTACCGCTGACGCGTCCGGCCCCCGCGCCGCCAGCAGCACGGGCACTTCCGGCCTCGCACAATGACCCCGCCCGGGCAGCAACACAGCACCGCCGCTAAGGGGCCGCGGCGGGGAAGGAAAGGCGTTGCACCCCCGGGCCCGGCTACATCCCCTTCCTGGCCACACCCCTTCACACGGACACGCCCCCTTCAAGGAACCTCGCTCGCATAGAGGCCACGCCCGCGCATTTAACCCCGCCCATCCGGACAACGGGGATTTCGTTCCGCCCCCTCGCACGTGACGCCCCCCGCCGGGGCGGGGCGGCGGCGGCGGCGGCGGCGGCGGCGGCCCGGTGGGCGCGCTAGGCGGCAGCCATGGCGGCGGCGGCAGAAAGGAGCCGCCTGAGCTTTCCCGGCGGTACCGGGGCCCTGGGGCGACCCGTGCCTATGAACCTCTTCGCTACCTGGGAGATCGACGGTTCCAGCCCGAGCTGCGTCCCCAGGTAACGGCGGGCGGACCCTTCACCTTAAGCGGGCAGCCCCCCCGGATCTCTCGACTGGGCGCGGGCCTCCGGCGCGCTCGTCTCTGGTGTCCCGGGGGCTGTTCCTTCAGCCCCCTTCTGCCGCCGGCTTCGCGTCCTTTTAATTCTGGGGTCCCTTCCCTCTGTCGCGGGGGGGTCTCATCCCCCCACCGTTACCACCGCGATGGGCAGTGCTGCCCTTGCCCCTTTCGTGGGTCTGGGGTGGAGGGGCGCAGGGGCTGTTCCCCTCTGTGCCCGGTCTGTGAGGGGGTCATTCTGTGCATTACCACCAGCCATCTGAGTGTCGCTCCCCAAAAATCTGGCACGGCAAGTTGGTGGCAGACCTTGGCGTGTCGGGCTTCTTCTCACTCCGGGTTGTGATCACCGTGCCCCAGTATCGCGGGGAGGATTGTCCTGTTAACAGCCTTTGCCTGGTAGATGCCCTACTCCAGTTCTCTCGAGGTGGGCATCACTTTTTCTATTGCTGGTTTTTCACCTGCTCCCAGTCTCGGATCTTTCCTCGCTGCTGGTGTGTGTGTGTGTGTGTGTGTAAACACGAGGATGTGGTCCCTGAGTGCGCTTCTTTTAGCCCGCATGGGAAGGATCCCTTTTTAATTTTTATAGAATTTGTGCTTTTCAAGTGTGGCTTTAACAAAACGCCTTTGAGGTTTTAAACACATAAAAAGTGAATCTTTGAATCACTTTGTTTTTTTAATGGGGATGCAGCACATGAGCAAAAAAGGAACAGAACCATCGGGCTGCCCTGTCAGAAATGTAAAGCTTTACAAGCTTTACAAACCCCCAAATCCCTCTGTCTTCTGCACTATCCAGGTAGCAGGTTATACTTGATGGCTGTGCCCCTGTCTTGCAGGGCTAGCAGTGTCCTCCTGGGACTAGTAACTATCTTGGCTTAGACATTACCCACAGTCAAAGTGTTGTGATAGCTGGGATAGAAGAAAACCCGAGTCCTGCAGCTCATCTTGGTTTATAACAGCTTATCTGCACTGATAGCACCTTGGAGTATCTGTCGGGCAGCACCTTTCCTCTCATGTGTCTTGTTTAGCCTTTTTCTGTACCAGGAGGTCTTGGAAGAGGACTAGCACCTGCTTCAGGAGTCCCTTTGCTGTGGAAACAGTTGCCTGTATGAGGGGAGCTGGAGCAGTGGTTGGTGCACTTTTGATTTTTGCACTGGATTCCAGTGTGGTTTGCATCAACCCTACTGGTGTATGGAGGACAAGGAGGCCTGGCAGTGTCCATTTGAAACCTATTTTCTCTGTTGCACTCTCGACTACGGAAGGCGGTTGGGTTGCCAACTTTGTAACAGTGCCTGTTAAACTGAAATAAAAATAAAACAAAACAAATGTCTGTCGCTGTCAAGGACTTTTTATCATTTACGCTGATACTTGCAGATCTGAACACAAGCTTACAACACAGCTTGATTGCAAATCTGTAGATGACCAGAAAACGCAGGGTAAGGACACTGGCCCTGTCTTCATGTAGTAGGGGATGGGGATGCACAGGGCTTGGCATTCAGGGTGGGTCCTGGGTGCTTGAATTTCATTGGGCGGGTGGGTGGCAGATAGCATGCAGCTGGTTAAGGTGCTTGGAGGAATCTGGGTGATGCAAAGGACAGGTGGTGTCTGGACAGATGGGGCAGAACTAGGGGCTTGAGGGGGAAATTTTGGAGTTACCTAAGCAAGCTGTGAAGCAGGGGCTGATGAAAGTGCTCAGATTGCATACCCTGGGGCCTGAGGCATCAACTTGAAGCAGGTCTTTCCACAACGTGGGCTGGGCCACAGTGCAAGGGCACCTTAGGAGGTGCAGTGTATGGCAGGTCTGCAGTTGTTGCTGTGGGTGCCAGGTGTTTTTTGTTCATCTGAGGTGGAGGAGCAGCTGAGGCTGCAGCTTCTGCAGCTCTGTGAGTCTGCCTGCACATCCCGGTGAGGTGTGTGCCGTGCTGCAGGTGCTGGACAGGCTCTGGATGCTGTAGCAGCAGCAAGAGTGCAGAGCCTGGACACTCTTCTCTTGTTTCTAATCATTTCACATCATGTTTTGTGATGCTGTGTTGGCTCCGTGCTTTGCATTTCATTACAGGCTTTGCATCAATCCTCCCTTGGAGAAGGCAGGAGTTTGAAACCTTTAAGTTACCCTAGTGCCTCTGTGGTTTAAATTCATATTGTAATGTTTTTTCCTGTGGCACAATGACATTTAAGATTCTTTGTGCTTGAGTGAGACTGGGGTGAAAACTGTTCTGTCAGGGAAACAATATTCAAAATAAACATTGTTTAAGCAGACATCTGTAGCGATGTCAAAGGAGGATGTGGAGGAGAGGGGGCCTTGGTGTGTGGTCAAGCACTGCGAAACTGTCTGGATCTCTTCTAAGATGCTCACCAGTTACAAGTTCCCCTTCAGGTTTCTGTCTGATAGTACAGACCTTCCTAGTTGAGGAGAGGCTTGTCCTTGGCAGAAATGGACAAGGGGCATGTGTTTGTGGAGGGAATGTTGCTTACTTCCCTTTCCTTTTTGGTACAATAAATCTTGCCCTATTTCTAAACAGTTTCTCCTCCAGAAAGCTGGAGCAGGAGGGGCTGGGTGGAAGCAGTGCCTGGAGAAGACTGTGCTTGTGTTGTCCTAAATTGTGTGGGTGGGTGTGGAGGTGGAGAGCCTCATGCGGATGTGGTGTATGCTTCCCAGATGATGGCTGAGAACTGGACTGTGGGAGGGAGATCTCTAAAGCATTACTTTTCAACACACTCTTCTTTGGCAGGGGATCTGCAGAAAGCCCATTCATCTTGGGTGGGGTGTCAGCAAAATCTGGAAGGCTGCCTTGGAGCATCCATGGAGCTTCCTTGTGGGAAAAGTCTCTGTCTAAACTTAAGAGTAATAGTGAAGAGTCATAGTGTTGTTCTGCAATTGTATGTTTTGAGTGAAACACAAGGTGAGGTGGTGTTTTGCATTTGTGTTTGTGCTGGTCTCCTGCCATTCACAGAAATTATTTTCTGGGGTTTTTTTTCTTCAGCAAGTTGCTTCTGAGGTTTTGACCATAGTGCTTCTGAAATGCAATTGCTTTCTTTTAACTTTCTTTTCTTTTTCTTTCACGTAACATTCTATAAATGTTACTTGAACTGTCTCAGTATCTGGGCATAATGGCTACGTACCAGAAGGGAGAGATGCCTACCTTCTGCTGGTTCTTTTTTCTCTGCCTTGAAATATTTTCCTGTGAGGAAGGTTACATTACTACCACCTGTAAAAACTGAGACCGATGTTCTCGCTGCACAACTGCAAGAGAATCAGCACTTCTTCCTTCAGTTTTATCACACTGAAAAGTAAGAATTATTCTGTGGATTTGGTGGTGTTTGTTGTTTTGTTTGGGTTTTTTTGTTTGGTTGTTTTTTTTCCTTTCCAACATTTTGATGAAGCTGTGGGGTGTGAATGGCAGGATGCAGTACTATCCTATCTTGAAGGAGGTCATGAGGAGATAACACTGTGGGGAAGCTGTCCAGACAAAGAGTGGTCTTGGGAGGAAAGTTTTGTTGGAAGGGGGTCTCCTGGACTGAAAGAAGCTCACCTTTTTATTGGTTGGTGCTCTCATTCAGAATAGGTTTTGATTCAGGGTACTACCTTAATTGTCATATACTTGAAAAAGTTCCTGCTAAGCTCTGTAAAGTGAAGTTGAATGTAATGAGATCAAACTGTACATAGAGCAGGTATGACCTGGAGTTCCTTGAATATAGAAAAGAAGCCTGTGGAACAGAGCTGGGAAAAGACAATGCTGGAGATCTGAGGTTGTTTATGAGGTGCTGCCTGAGCTTTTAATATGTTGGCTTCCCTCTTTAGCTTTCCTGCTGGGCGATAAACATGAAGGGAATCCATGGACTTCCCCTGGAATCAAACAGGAGGTTGCTGGTGCAGGGATTTTATTGCTCAGTGTGTGTGAGATGGCATCACAACACCTAGACTTTCACACCAGCCCTGGTGTGGACATCCCCATGGGCAATGTAGACTGATTGGGATGAACAGCTGAGGGGATCCTAACAGTTGGCTCATACCCTGGACTATGTGCTGCTCTCCTTGTGCCAGCTCACATCGTCTTCCACTGATCTGTCGTCTCACTGTTGGCATCCTGTAGTTTAATGAGTTGCAGTGGTTTGCAGAGGGTTCTGGAGCATGTAAAGGTAGCAGCAGAGACGTGACCAGGAGGGACAGTGAGGACTGCTTGGGGCATGGAGCCACTCCAACAATCAGCATGTTCTCACCCCTGTGGAGTGTTAATTCCCTCTCTCAGCCAAGTGCTGAGGGGGTTGTGACTTGTGTGAAGTCCATGGCTGGCTCTTCTCCATGAGCGTTTGCTGCAGACACTCTGGGAAGGGAGAGGCTTTCTTGGTATGAAGGATGTGTGCTTATGTTGGGAATGGGATCTTCTCTTGACCAGTGAGAGCATGTTCTGACCTGGCTTGATCTACAGCGTGTAGTTGCTGTTTCAGCAGAGAAAGGTGGACAGCCTGCTAGAGTAATATGATCAGGTGGTGCTACATAATTAAAAATACTGATTAATCCAGGGAGGGAGAGATGTTAATTTAAATACATTTTAACCTCCTGATCTGTTGGTGTGCTAACAGGCAAGAACTCTTGTTAGGATAACTGACTGCACATTAATTGGGAATTGACTGTAGATTTTCAGTACATGTGGAGCTGGGAAAAAGTCTTAATTACTCAGATGACTAGGTACATTTCAGAAGTGTTCATTGGGAGGCTTTGTTTTGACTTTGTTTGAATAGCATGGAATGCCTAACATTTTATTGCTGAAGGAAACTGAATACAAATGAGAGCACAGGATAGGCTTTAAAAAACAAAATCACTAAGGCAGTGTTGAATGTTTGGGATGCAAGAGGAAAAGCATCCACAATTGATCTAGGGAGATGAAATGCTTGGGTAAAGTGTGGTGGCCAAAACCAACCCCTTTATTCTTGGAGCCAGGAGGTCTTATTTCTCCTCTTTAGTCCTTATGGGCAAGATCAAGACTAAAATAACACTACTTCAGGCAAGATCAAGTGATCCCTTAGTGTTCCCCCTAGAAGTCCTATCACAGCAGTTGCTAAGTTTGTCACTTTGTATGATGTTACTGAATGTAATTTGGACTCTTGTATTGAGTGAAAAAAACCCAACAACTCTGTTTAAAGACTGCGTGATTTGTTGGAGTCAAACTTCCAGTTAGACCTATTCTGAGTTGTCTTTTAGGTGACAAGGTGAAACCTCTGCATGCCAAGGTTGCTGGTGAAAGGTCTGTGGATGGGACTGTGCACATTCCTAGTGCAGAAGGGTGTTGGGAGTGGAAGGAAAGGGCTGCTCTTTCGAATGGCCTCATTTCTTGTCTCCAATCATGCGAAGGTGCCCAAGGGACCTTCCCTTCATGGTCCCTGGCAGGTCTGGCCCATGCTTCTACAGCCCTGTGTGGCAGGAGGTGACCCTGCAGCTGCTTGTCCAGGAAATAAAAGCTCTGTCTGTTGCAGATACTCCACTTTGCATCAGCTCTGAGCATGCAGATTATTTCTGTGGCAAGCTTGTGGCTGTATCAAATTATCTATGAAATGATTTGCATAATAGATTAATCAACCAGCAACAAAACATCCCTCTTTTCTGCCAAGAAAAGAAAAGCAACAGCTCAGCTGTTACAAGAGGCCATTATGTTCCTTGCAACCCTTAATCTTTCTTTTTCTAAAGCTCTCCATGTTTTGGCCCTGCGCAGGAAGCTGGCTGCTTGCTGCCTTTATTTGCGTCACATCTTGGCAGCCTTTTCCAATTCTTTTACCCCAAATTTTGCCACCATTATGGTGACCTTCTAGGGAGGGTATTTCCTATGGAATTGGTGTCTGGCTGCCAAGCGACTCTGTATTGCTAGGTCCTTCATTAGCCTTCGCCTTCCCCTTGACTTCCTGAAAAGAGTGAAATTCCTCGGGGCCTCTTCAGAACAGCCCCGTTTCCCTTGGAAGTTGGGGAGCAGGAGTATGAGGAGGAGCGGGGAGCCTCAGAGGGTGTGTAACTGGGAGTGGGTGGGAACTGGTCACTGTGTTTTATTTTTCCTGTTTTTCTACCTCCCTGTGACCCAGCATTATGAATTTCCTAACATGCATGGTCCTTCTGTGGCTCCAGATGTGACATCTGTATCTCCTTGCTAGGTCAAAGAATGTCACCTCCCAAACAGTGCTGGGGGGCTTTTAGTCCGAATGGATCCTAGTGCAGATGATAAGGGGCTTAACTGCCTAATGGAATGTGATAGCGTGAAGCTCCTCTCATACTGAGGTTTAATTGGATTATAGCACTGTACAGTGATGAGGAGCCTTGCAGGGCGTGCAGCCAGCTTCACAAGGAGAGAGTGGATCCTTGCTAATCACTAATTCGTTTAAAACAATGAATTGCCTAGAGAGCTGTCATGGGTATGCTACAGCCAGTAGACCCGGAGGAGGGATTCCTCAAAACAGAGGGTTGTTGATGACTACTGCAGATGTAGACCCTGTCCTTGGGTCAGTGCAACTATAGCAGAGGGTCTGTGGATCAGCCTGGTGAACCCAAGTCTGGGCCTAGGAGGTGGAGACGAGCACCTTGTATTTGGAAAAGTAGGTTCATGGAAAGTCTTGTTGCGTGCTGGAGCCTGAAATTCATTTCCTTCTCTAGAACCACTTCAGCCTTTCATGCAGCACTTTGCATGGCTGTGTCACTTGCGACAGGCTGTGCCTTACTTCGGAGGTTTTCCTTCTCATGTAGCAGCTGTGAGTCTGCAGGCCAGGCTGGCTTCAAGTGCAGTTTCTTGCAGGGCATTAACTATTTTTGATCAGTGCCTCAAATGCCAGTGTCGGACCTCCCCTGCTCCGGTGGGAAAACAGTCTCATTTTTAAAGCATGCAGAAAAAATAAAAACCAGAGCAGGCTGTGTGCTATGCAGTTTGCTTAGCAGAGGCTCTCGCCTGTATAGACCAGAGCTGGGGTGTGCAGGGTGGCTGCTGCACCTTTGCAGCAACAGTGTTTTTGGGGGCAGCTCTTAGAGGCTGTGTGCCTGAACTGTCTGCCAAATGGCTGTTCTTGGGAGTTTTTGCACTGAATGGAAGAGTTTTATTGGTATTTCAAAAGAGTCTGACATCTGCAGGCTTGCTCAGATCTTATTTCAGAAGAGTTGTCAAGGAAAATAGTATTAGTTCTCCTGTAAGCAGGGAGATTAGCATAAAATATCACCTTTGATGTTCTGTGCAGTGTGCTCCTCATCTATAGCCTCTATGCTGGTTTGGAGAGTTACTGTTTGTCTCAGAGATGTTTGAATGTGCTGGGAAATGTCCTCAAGGACTGTGTGTGCTGTTCAGGTAGGGAACAGCACTCAGACACTGGGTGGTTTTTATCAGTTTGCCCAGTTTCCTGTGGTGGCTCTTTATTTGAGAGGCGTCCCTGCCCATGACAGGGAGGTTGGACTAGATGATCTCTAAGGTCCCTTCCAACCTAGGCCATTCTATGATTCTATGTATTAAGTGAAATACAGAGATGTGACTGCTCTGCTGTTTTTGGGGAGTGATACTTTAGACACCTTTTTCCCCAGTGCTCTAATATGTGTGAGACCTGCCCCCATGCCCCAGTTTGGTCTTGAGGTAGACTGCCCTCTCCTGCTCATCCACCTTATTGGCCATCAGGTGCTCTGGAGCTTATAGGAGATAAGTCTAAGGGAGTAAGGAAGAGGGTCCCTGGTGTTTAGCCAAAACTACCTTGTTTAACCTTGGGGAGGTAGTTTCTTTTGTTCTAAAAAGAAAAAAGGGACAAACCAATGATTTAGGATGGAATTTAAGTATGTGTTGCTGGGGCTGGAGAAAGTTGAGGTGAGAGGCTGGAAAAGTTGGGAGGGATCAGCTGTATGCCTGTGTGCATGATGAAGTGAAACATGGTTTCACTGCTCAGCAAAGTCTTCTGAAGAAAGACACTGTCTCCTTCCATCAGATTGCTTTGTTCTGTTAGGCTTGACTGTTCAAAAATCCCTGCTATTTATTTTTATATAAAGCTACTGTAGCATTGAGGGCTTGGAGGTGGTCCTTGTTGCTGTTAAGTAAACCTCATGTGCAAGGGAGAGAGTTTTAAAGGGGTCTTCACCTCTACAAGGAAACACATGGAGATTTCAGATGGAGATGTGGAAAAGCCATAGAGCTCATTGTGTGGCTTTGGACTGTGTTTCAAGGGTTTCTAGTGCAGGGCTCTCACTAACAGCCAGAATGAGCAGCAGCTTGCACATACACTTGTCTGATATGTTTCCCAACAGGCACTACGCCAGATCTCTATATAGAGCAGAGAACAACTCCCATCAAGAGATTCTTAGGAAGCCTTATCTATATACAGTCTATATAAGTCTATCCTCATTCTGCTGAGAGGCCAGTCTCTGCCTATGGAACGTGGTTAATGCAGATATACCCCAGCTTTTCAGAACACGATTATCCCACTGGTGCATCCTGTGGGCGATTCCTAACGTGTCCTGGCTCCTGTTGCAGAGGGAAATTCTCTGCTGAGGGCTCCAGCTGCACCAGCCTGCACCCTGAACTCTGCTGTTGTGGAAGGCTGGTGACAGGTCCTGTGGCCAGCTCCCCTTGTCCTCTTCAGGAGCACACAGCAGCTGTTGGCTGGAGGGAGCAGCTGCGAAGGCTGGGGCACAGCGTTTGTGCAAAGCTGATGGTGGCTGCGCCTCCAGAGCATGCTGGGCTGTTGGGTGCTCTCGTTAAAGCAGTGAGATCCTAGTTTGGCAATGACTTGTCATGAAACAGCTCTTGCAGGATTTTTATGCCAGTGCAATTCCCTTTCTTGCAGCTGCTTACCAGGGTATACCATGAGAGGAACCTGCACAGACATACTGCTGCTTCTGGAAAGTGAAACAATTTGCAGTGCTTAGTCCATCTGCTTCATCCTAATACAGAAAACAAACAAACAGGCCAAAAAGACTAGCAGATGGCTTGGATCAGAAGCAGGAACACACAGCGAGGTGGACAGGGCTGCCCTTTCACCCAGCAGTGTGGTCTTATGAATTTAATGTATGGGTGTAATGTCACAATTAGGATGTTAGGCCATTCCCAGCCAGCCTTCCTTTCCACAGAGTACATGACTTTTTCCAACTGGTGCATCACCAGATTTTGTAGCTCCTGGCAGCTGCTGAGGGCCGCTGCAGAGGAGCACAGCCTTCTATGTACTGCAGAGATTTTGCTGCCCACCTAGAATTTTTGCAGTGCATCCCGAAACCAAAGAACTGAGATGCTCTGGGGTTTTGTACCAGCTTGAAATGTCAGCCTGTGAATAACTCATTAAGTTCTGTTGGACCTGACAGTGTTGGTGAGACACTGGAACAAGTTGCCCAGCAAGTTGTGGATGCTCCATCACTGGATTTGTTCAACAAATTTGTTTTGAACAGCCTGGTCTAGGGGGGAGATATCCCGGATGTTGGAACTGGATGATCTTTAAGGTCCCTTCCAACTCAAACCATTTTGTGATTCTATGACCTGCCTCTGCACAGCTTCTCTTTAGATGAGTTCCTCTTGGAGACTGTGCGTTTAGGTTCTTCTCAGCCCCCTTTTCTACGCTGTATAGGCTGAATCCTTTATCTTGTCTTTTAGGGAGCTGGTCTGGCAGCATAATTCTTAAACCCTGTTTGGACTGGAACCTTAACAAGATATTCTCTGTCTTTCCTAAGCCTATGAAAGTTGTAGGGCTCTTGGAGGACATCTCACACACATTTTTACAAATATAGCAGGATCGTTTGAGGTCACTCAGTCTTGAGTTTCTTCAGGGATAGCACACTTCAGCTGGCGGCTGTGCAGAGCTAGATTTGGCTGCCTCTGGAGGCACTCCGAAATGTGTCTTTATAACGTGGGGTCTAATCTCAAGACAATCCTGCAAACCTTCCAGCTCATCAGATACGTCTGCAGTCTTTATTCCACCGTGTCACGTGTGCCCTGATTCCACTGCTACCTCAAGCGTGTGAATGCAGTAGTTTGGGACAGGGACATTACTGTTATCAGCAGTATCCATTTCCCAGCCATGAGGAGCCAGCACGGGGCTCTCTACTGTCCCATCTGTGCAGTGGGTAGTTAGGAGAGTAAGACATAAGCATTGACCAGTCCTCTGCCTGTTACAGCAAGGCTCCATCAGCTTGCTTACTGAAGAGCTGTCTCTCAGGTGTGCTCCAAGCCATGTATGTTGCCCTGGCACTGCTCAGGGCAGGGCACAGCCAGCTCCTCTGAGGCTCTTTATACCTCCCACTTAGGCTGCTCCTCCCCAGCACCTTTCACCTGTGCTAGTGCAAGTGTTTGAAAGCTCACATCATAGAGCAGCCCAGGGCAGGATTTGGGGAGTAGATGTGGGGAAGTATGTTGTTTCGGTTGGATCAGTTCTCTGCTGTGCTTTGCTGCCTCATGGTCCAAATGGTTGCGCAGGCAGAGCATGGGGACGATGAGGCACCCTTGGCTGTAGTCACCACAAGATGGTGAAGTTCAGAATAACAGGCAGTAGGCACAGGGCCACAAGCAGGATTGCTATCTTGGATTCCAGAAAGGCCAACCTTGACCTTCTCAGGGAACTGCTTGGAAAACTCCCATGGGACAGGGCCCTAGAAGGTCGAGGGTCCAAGCAGCTTGGTTAATATTCAAGCACCATTTCCTCCACACTAAAAATCAGTACATCCCAAAGAGCAGGAAATTTAGTAAAAGAGTTAAGAGACTGAACAGTTGAGCAGGGAGCTACTGGATAAACTTAAGCATAAGAAGGAAATAACAGAGAACATGGAAGAAGGGACAGGACACTTGGGAAGAATACAGGGAGGCTGTCAGAGGATGCAGGGTTGCAACAAGGAAAGCTAAGGCCTCCCTTGAACTAAACCTGGCAAGGGAGGTGAAGGACAAGAAGAAAAGCTTCTACAAGTATGTTGGAGACAAAAAGAAGTCTAGAGGAAATGTGGGCCCGCTGCTGGATGAAGCGGGTGCCCTGGTGACTGAGGATATAAAGAAGGCTGAGTTACTGAATGCCACCTTTGCCTCAGTCTTTACTCTGAGACCAACTACCAGGAGTCCCAGGTCTCCAAGACTACAGAGGAAGTCTGGAGGGAGGAAGTTTTTTCCTCAGGTGAAGAGGCTTGGTTTAGAGACCAGTTGAGCAAACTGGTCATCTACAAGTCTATGGGCCCCGATGGGATACACCCACAAGTGATGAGAGAGATGGCAGAGGTCATTGCCAGGCCACTCTCC
>JAOEGS010012460.1:0-17186 GCA_025447755.1 Corythornis vintsioides | reverse complement strand
GGGGGGGGGGGGGGGGGGGGGGGGGGGGTGTACCTGGGTGCTGGGCGGCTGCTAATCTCTTTAGCTGACAGACCTGGAGTTTAAAGATTGGCTTACACATCACTTTGGTGATTTGCCCCAGGCACCCAGAAGCTAACGCAGCTGACATTTGCTTTCCAAGGCTCGTGTTTGGTGGAAACTGCACCAAGAGGGTGAGTCTGGCCAGAGGACCTCCAGATGTGCCCAGCTTTTCCTCATACCCACACACTCCTTGATTACCTCTTCCTCACCTTGCCATATATCTACAGCTAGCTTAATAGGTCCACCCAGAGGCAAGCAAAACTGCCCTACCCTGAGCATGCCACCAGGGGCACAGTCCCTCCCTGCTGGAATGAGGTGTGAGAGCAGGGGGGTGGTGGGCGGCCCTGGTCATACAGTGCACGGCGTGCATTCGTCCGTCTTGGCAGGGCAAGAGAGTAGTGATGCTGAGCTACCTTCTCGCACCAATGATTTTCATGCATCTAATTGCTTGCAGCTAGAAAGAAATTGGTTTGGTTATGCTTTAAATGCTAGGATCTTGATTGCTGGGCCCTGGCCACGTAAAGGAGAGGGACGTGCTTTCCTCATACGTCTAAGACATGTCCTGCGGTGTAGATGGGTTTGAGGTTGATCTCATGAGAGCACAGAATATGCAAGTTCTCACCTCTTCCTTCCTTCTCACACACTCTCAGACCAATCTGCTGCACAGTCATAACAAACCACTTCCTTGCAAGCATCTGTACCACCAAGCTTCATGATATTCAGAACTGCAAAATCACTTTCTCTTGGTACCTTACTGAGTAGCAGTGTGAGATACTCTGACAAGGGAGTATTTATTCACATCCCTGGACAAGCAATAACCTTATTGCCTCTAAAGAAGATGATTATCAAGGGGGTGTTTGTGCCAATTCTTGCTTTTGGGGACTCTCCTTTTCCTTTGCTGCCATGACTCATAAAACTTGTTAAACCAGAGTGTGCCTAGCAGGAGAACATTTAATTGCATAGCAGTTGCAGGGTAGCGATGGATTTTCTGTGTGACAGGCTGACGTTAAGATGGCTTAATCTACAAAGCTGTTTAGATGTCAGTCTAGCCAATTCTATCCATAAGGCTGGGCAAGTCATACCAGGCACCAAAACCAGCAAGGAGGAAGGTAAAATACGTGCAAGGAGTAGGCATGGGACACCGGTGGTTTGTATAAACAGCCTGAAAACGTGGCTGTCCTCACTGAGTCTGGGTCAATGTGTGGAAACACTCTCTGGTAAACTAACAGCTTCACACTGCACAGTGACCTAGATACGAAGCAGGATGCAGGAAGAGAGAAGGTGAGACTGTGCACTGTTGTAACACACGCATCAGGTTATTTGCTGCTGCTTTTATCTGGCTGTGAGTTTAATAGTCAATAAACCACGTGGAAACAAGTTTGGCCTCTCCCTTCCTTCTCAGGTACTCTCACATGAACACAATGTGCAGCCAGACCAATTTATGAACAATGTATTTCAGTGCTTAGCCAAACACTAACAAAATATTCTGAAAACCACTGTACACATCTGAGCTGTGTGTGCACCGCTTCAAAGGCACAGCCTTAAAAGTTTCTGTGTAGCTGCTCAGATGGGTTACACCAACACTGGAGTGACTAATACTCTCTTGTGTGTGTAAACAGGTTTGTTTACAAGAAGAAAAACTCTTTCCACTCTGGCCTTTGAGACTGCAGTAGACAATTCAGTTAAGAAGGCCAGGATCGTCTAGAGTGGGTTTGCTCAAAGGGAAGTTTTGGGGAGCTAATACATGCTACTGTTTTAAATCCTTTCTCACTTGCACACGCTTTCTCACAGGGTACTTAAAAGCCATATATATGACCAAGTAATTTGTCATCATTTTTGTTTTGGGTTTCTTTAATTTGTTGGATTTTGTTTTGCTTTCTTTTTGGTTTTTTTTCTTGTAATATACCTTATAATTATCACATGTATCATACATCTAGCCCATCAGACTCTTGTCATTTTAAAACTCTACCATAAAACCTTAGCATGCTGAAAGACTTAAGTACTGTTCTGGAATACAATGCACATCTCCCTTACCTTTAAACAAATGGTATCTTGGTGATACTTTCAGGAAGGCAGAGGGATGATAATCTTGTAGGGCAATGGCTATATTATAATTTCCATATTATTTTTATGTCAAGAAAATAAAGATCTCTCTGAACTCTGAAACTCTTCTGTCAGGAAAGAAAAACCTTTAAAGATTGCCTATCAAAGGTCTTAGAGAATAAATAATAACATCTACAGCCCAGTGTGTTCAGTATGCAGTCTGTGAATAGTAAAACTCTTTGCTTTCATTTTTCATTCTTCTGTAGAGTCACCCAAATTAGCTTTGTTTTCTTGGTATTATCGTGCTTTGTTAAAAATTAACCTCTTATATTTTCAGATTTTTTTTCCCAAAAATAATCAAACAAGTAATAGAGTATTTCATTTTCAGATGTATAGTAACTGAGATTTTTATTTTACCATGAGGCTGAGCTATCAGAAGTCAAAGTTAAATTTTCCTTTTTCAAACCCATTTTAAAAGTTATTTCTTTCGAAAAATATATATGAAGCAACAGTTTTATTACCCCTCATTTAAACTGTAGCTAAATCTTCAAAAATTCACTGTAGCTAAATTTTTAAAGACAATGCTTTTTGATCTACTGTCAAATCAAGGCACCTGTGATAATGAAAACGGAGAGTGTTAGGAGAGATTTGTCTATCTTCAGTAGTAGTCTGCTGGTTTTCCTCTCGATTTATGTATTTTTTAGAAACAAAGTTCCAAGTGTTTTGCACTTGGGACCTATTCCAGAGTTATGTTTGTGATTATTCTGTCACATATTATCTCACTCATGACAGTCCCTCAGAGCAATTAACATTTTTCTATGTGGTAAACTACAGTAATTCTTACAGCATTTATTGCTGTTTTCAATGATCCCAGTGGAACAATTTCTTCGTTTGTTCTGGAGAGTGAAAGCTCTCTTCAGGAGTGTTTCCTGGCTGACTGGGGGAGTATCAGGTACCTTTCTTTGTCATCTGCAGCTGACAGCCACTGTGGCTGCATTTTCTATTCTGCTGGCAGTAGTTTCTCTGTAGGATCTAAGGGAATTTTCACCTGCATACATATTTTTTGGAAAGAGCCTTCCATGTTAATTATTCTTCTTGCAACCTGTCTGCAGAACTCATCTCACACTAAAGAAGGTCGTGCTCCTCTTCCCAGTCCCACCACTCCACTCTGAAACTAACTCTCCTGCTGCTGCCTCCATCAGAGCTCGGCACTCCGATGCAGAACGGCATTGCAAAACCTCCTCGGGGATGAAGACCTCCTCTATTTATAGAGCAATGAGGTTAGATGAAAGTTTCCAGAGAGCTTTCTGGAAGGGTTCCCATCTAGCAGCTCCGAAGGCTTACAAAGGCAAAGGAGTTTGCTACCTTGCTTCGCAGCTTTCCCCTGCGCATTCACTAAACCTTTGCATTAAAAGATACAGCATACCAGGCAAGCATTTGATGTTCTATATTGGCATTCATAAACCTCTGAAGACCTTTTCTTCCTGATATGCCTTGTCCACAGCTGGATTACAAATGCAAAATCAGAGGTTTGTGGCAGATTCTCCAATATGAATAAACATTCTCAACTGATTTTTTTTTTTTCTAGGCTTGTGATTCAGTGCTATCTTAAGATCTGAGAGGGAGAACTGTTTTTAGCTTCATCCTATAGTTTTTTCTTGAAAGAGTCCATCTCTTGAGGATTATATTTTTAAATTGAAAATAGGTTCCATTAACAAATGCACTGCTGAGTGTTGCTCCATGAAGATATGTTTCAGTATTTCCTTTACTCATGTCACAAAAGAAATATGGAATATTTCTTAAAATAGGGGAGAAATGGTCACTCTAGCTAAAATAAGGTAGGACCCAGGCTTCATATGCAGAGCAGGCATATCTGAAAACACACAGCCTTTGTGTGTGTATGAGCAAGCCACATATGAGCTTGGCCTCTTATCTTGCTAAGTTGCTGTTCATTAAAAAAAAAAAAAAAAAAAAAAAAAAGTCACCAAGCCCTTAACTGTTTCTGCCCACAGCACATGGCTTTTATTGGAGGATATGTTTGTACAAGGGAGGAGTATTGCCAAATTTCAACAACATGTACCATTAGTAAATAGGTGAGGACAGAGTCTCTATCTATTCTCTGCCTATCCCCTCCAGTTCAAACTCTATCTGCATCACACAGTGAGCAAACTGTAATCTGAGGAACACTTTTAGGACTCTGCTTTTTTCATGAAAACTCCTGATCATAGTCCTAGCATTAGACAATCTGAGGCTACCCCTCCCCCTGCCAAACCAACCAACAGCAAGAAAACCCCAAACAAAACCACCAATAACGAGAGAATAACACCATGGAGAAAATGCAACAGTGAGGAAAAAAGTGAAATCTGCCCCCTGACAAGATAAACGTCTTACACTGCATTGTAGGTGGATGAAGAACGTGCAAATTGCTTGATGACCTGTTTTTCACTTCTGCATAAAAATGAAAGGCCATTTCTTCTGGTACCAATAAATGCCACTCTATCTCTAGGTCACTGATGAGCTAACTGGGTGAGTAATGAACAGGTTCGGGGGTAGCAATCCTAGTAGTGACAAACTGATGCAGCATGATAGCAAGACTCAGATGCAACCCAGCCCTAATTACAACTTGGTAGCACATACAACTCTGAGAACAAGCCGAAGGTGTTGATTCATATTCAGCTGTGTGCTTGCACAAACTCTTGCTAAGTTTTTCTGGGACTTAATATTTAGGTGCTGTTTTGTAAAAGCTCTGCAGCATACAGTTCCAGCATTATGTTTTATTGGATTCATTAACAGCATTTTTCCATTTGAATGTTCATTTAAAGAGATTAAATGAATGGTGACAGCTTAGATCACACAAGGAGAAGACATTTTTTTCATACTAATATAGGAATGTAAATTATTATACATAGACAACTAGCACTCTTGGTTTAGTAAATACCTGTCCTCAGTATAAACTGCTTGGGAAGTGCTTTAAAACATGATAAAATATCTTACTCTGGTATTACAATATTTGTGCAGAGCACTGGGCTTGTTAGCATAGGAAAAAAAGACACTGAACAACATCCTAATGAGAGTGCATCAGCATCACAGTTTTTAATAGCACATTTGTTCATTTCTAAAATCTCAAAACTAACTTAATCAACAGACGGAACCTTTCAACTGCTAATATCTGAAAAGAAAACAAACAAACAAAAGCAAAAACAACACCAAAAAAAACCCCAAAACAAAAACCAACAAATAAAACAAACCCAAACCCAGGTAACTTAAAAATACTAGTCCCTGGCATGCTGTTCAGAGAATCAATAGCCTACGCCACCTCTCCCTGCATCCCTAGGGAGCAGAGCCAGCTGATGCTAGTCATTGTCCTGCCCTGATATGGTCTTGTCTTCGTGCAGAATATCCTGCACTCTGGATCTACTGAGTCTCCCAATACAGTTTCAAAAGTAAAGGCTTCTCTCTCAGTAGGGAGAAAGTAGAAATGGGTCAAGTTATATAATCTGAAGTGAATAAGGGTGAAGTTACGTGACATGACTGAGTCACCTTACTGTTCTGACTTGGGTGGTCCTGCTTTTCTCCCTGACTCCTGGTCCTGCTGGTCCACACCCTGTCTTGCACCACATCAAACCACTCGGTAAACCGATCCAACTTGTTAATCCTACAGAAAACTATTCTCTTGAACTGACTCACCAAAGCATGGTGCTAGGGAGCATGCTGCTGGAGGGAGCAGAACCACCCTTGTGGTGGGCAGCAACTCAATACTGTGACTTAAAAGGTGCCACAACTAAAGAAAGCATTGCAGAAAGACACAAAAGGAACAGTGAAGACAAACAGAAGAGCACAGCAGAAAAGCTTGTGTCTTGGGGAAGGATGGCAATGCAAGAAAAGTCCTTAGGATGGAGGAGACACCAAGGGGACAATGTCAGGAAGGCAACAGCACATTGCATCCTCATACACGTCAGAGGGGTGCACAGGCAGACACAGGCACAGTCCTGTCAGAAGGGGGAATGAGGAGTGCAGAAGAACATGGTGCTGAGCTGTACTGAGTGCATCTACATTGTGACAGCTCTCCAGGGTTCAGGCTCACAATGCCTGTGTGTGTGTGTGTGTGTGTGTGTCTGTAGACAGCCCTGGCAAAGGTGAGCTCTTCAGGATAGATGTGCTATCTTGATACTTGAACAAAACATAAACTATCATATTGTATCCCCATTGTTCCCATCCAAGGAAAGGGAGAGGACACCACTGTTTACTTCGAAAACAAACAAAAATGAAGAAAAAAAATTTAATTGGTATCAGAAATGGTGCTGGCTAGCTGGAGAAAGGGAAAAGAAACTGCATCTTCACCCAAAGATAAAATATCCAGTCTTTTAAGAAATCCATCTTTATGGCTTCAGGAATAGTGCTTGAGTTTCCCTCTTAAGATCTGTGTAGTAAGTCTAGGGAATAAGTAATAAAAAAAAAAATAATAATAATAAAATAATAATAATAAAAAAAAAAAAAAGCAGAGGCTGTAACTAATTAAATAGCAGGACATACTATAATGTATGAGCTGAGGCTCTTTCAAGCTTCCCAAACCAAAGGGCACAGAGTAAACTGTCCTTGCCCACACGCCAGGACAACCCTGTTCGCTTCTCCGAATACAAGGCAGGCGCTGGCAGGAGAGAGGATCACGTACGTGCCTGGCAGACAAAAGATGAGGAAGAAGAAAATACAGTGTGCAGTAAATCAGGTACACACAAAATAATCATGGCAGGCCACATCATCCTGACACTGCTCGGCATTGTTTCCACCTTGATGATCTTTCAGCATGTCACGATGCTGAATCACGATGACACGGGGGCAGGAAGCACAGATCAGATACCAAGTGAAAAGGTCATGTTATGATTGTGGCCCTACAAATTGCTGGAGAGACTTTACTTTGTAGTCCCTTGTTCTCACACTGGAAGACTTGTCTGCACTGAAAAGGAGAAATGTTTTCTGAGCAGTTGAGATAAATTTGACCTACATATAGGTAAAATGCTGATTATTTTTTGGTTTGTTTCTCCAAAATTGCTTATCACTGTACCAGTGTGTGGATTTCAAATACTGTTTTTAAAATGGTCTTTAAAAGTAACTTTCTGGCCATAACTGCACTTTAACTGCACCTGAGGGCCTGCTGCCTTGCTTAAGTTAAGAGGACAAAAATGTACATAATTGTCAATCTTTAGCAAGACAAGGAGTTTTTTACTAACCAAAGCCAGAAATAGTCCCTCTGGAGAAACCCCACGAACAATGTGGAAAAAGCTTTTGAACTTTCCATGGTACAAATTTTAAAATTAGGACAAAAGTGGAAAGAGTCATTCTTGAGCATTTTCTGCTGCATTTCCATAGCTGTACAGCTACAGACATCTGGTAGCAGCAGTTTCAGTGGAGGGAACAAAACAAAAAACAAAACAAAACAAAGACATTGTCTTGTACTTCACTTGCATAATTAAATTGGCTTTGAATATGAAATTTTAAAGTAGCAAAGTTTTTCATATGCATACATCTCTCAGGATCAACCCTAACCATATTTTGGGTGTAATAAAGATGGATTATATTCCTAGAGAATATAAATATATATAAATATATATATAAATTCAGAGGATTTCAGACAGATTCAGGGACAGCAAAAACAATTTTAGTTGAAGAGCTCAGAGGAATCCCATTATATTAAAGACAATATTAAATACAAGTTTACACAAAGTAATTGAGACTATTTCATGTAATTTAGCCCTACCCTTATAATCTCAGATTATAATTTATTTTTTTTTTCCTTTAAACACCTTTCCTTTACACCTTTATGTTATTCTGTGATAAACAACCAAATTATTCCGTTCCTTTCATTTCAGCAAAAACTTCTAGGGAAATTCTCCAATGGCATCTACAAGCACCAAGCAGGATGGGAGGTGCTCTGGGGTACTGTGGATTATCTTCAGGGCTCTTGAGCCCGACTCTCTGTTATTCCAAGGGCCAAGTGTCA
The DNA here is from genome assembly GCA_025447755.1 of Corythornis vintsioides. Lineage (NCBI taxonomy): Eukaryota > Metazoa > Chordata > Aves > Coraciiformes > Alcedinidae > Corythornis > Corythornis vintsioides. Next base: position 9,085 of record JAOEGS010012460.1, on the reverse strand, counting down.
CTTCATACTGTGACAGGAAAATACCAAACTCCTAGTGTATCAAAAAGCTGAAGCATGGATCCTGCAAACTGCTGAGACTCCTTAGCTTGTTGTGGTCACAGAGTGACTTGACTGGTGGTGTGCCCCTCCATAATGGTCAGCAGTAACACAGCCAGTCAATAACCCTACACCTTCCTGATGACCTCTAAGAGGAGATCCTTTCCTTCCTTTGCAGGAATGAGGAGGGGGGGAACAGATGGACAAGGAGAGGGGGACAAGGGAAGCATTTGGGAGAGGAATAAACCATGCTAACCCTTTAAGCGCCTCCAAAAAAAGAGTATGCATTCAACAAAGGAGAACTTGCATAGCCTTGTGGATGTACTTTGTACAGTTTGTCCTGATTAGAAAGGAAGTGAGTTTAACAGAGAATTCAACTCAGACAAACAGTTCTCTAGTTTTATTTGGAAAAGCTGCAAACCAGTTCACTTGCAAGTATGAAAAGCAAGTCTGAAAAATCACTGTTGAATTCAGTGAATAATGGTTTAAGTGGAGTAAGAACAGTCAGGCTGAAGAACATGTGGGAGTGGTCAGGGGGTGGGGGAAGCAAGAAATCAAATGCTATAAACCTCCCAGGTTCTGAATTGTAACAGTGACGTTGTGGACACACACCTGTCTGACTGATGCCTTACCCTACCAGCAGCCTCAGGAACACATGTAGCTCCCAAGTGGCCTTCTGGCAGCACTGAAAACTTTAGCCTGGAGTCCCAGGACCTTTTCTCCTGTTTACAGAAAAACTATCTAAAGAGTGTTTTATTTTTATTTAAACTTCATTTCTGAGCCGATTTTGTTCTGTGAATTGAACTTCTCTGTCTTGTTATTCTGCATTCCCCACTCTCCCTGGGCTTTGAAGTTTCTTTTTCAGTTGCTTATATAAACTTACTACTGCAGTACACAAAATATATAAAGCACAGTATAAATACAGCTATTATTACTACTTAATGAACACAGAAAAGTTATTCATCGACCAACCCCTTCCCCCCCTTCGCTTTTTTTTTTCCACTTCTAATAAACATATCAGATCCATATCTAAGTGATGAAAAACACCCTATGTATGACCTTTCATTGTTTGTACCACACATCCTCATCGTGGCTGATGTTAAAGACTTTTCATCTGCACTCTCTGCAAAGCAGTGCTGTCTCATCATTACCTAGTCACCAGTCAAGTTCTTTTTCAGCATTCACTGACACAGACAAGAAATTAGCTCTCTGGAAATGCCACCTTAGGGAGAAAGTGAAGAGTGACCAGCAGAAAAGAAAGAGAAGGAAGTCCCTTCCCCTTCAGATTTGGCAACCATCGCGTTGGTCACTTGGCTTTGGGTACCATATGTCGCTTTTATCCTTGTGCTTTGTCCTTGTGCTGTCTTTTAAGGGACAAGCTCTTTGACAATGAATAGTCTTTATACGCTTGGAAAACGTTTCTAGCATGTTTCAGACTCTATTGTAATATAAATACTCATTGTCTTCCAGAGTTTCCTTACTGCCACCACCACTCTTTTTCTGCAGCTTTGTCATCAGACAATAGCCTTCATTACATTGGTCTGTGCTGCTGGTGAAGTGCTGGAATAAAAAAATACAAGAAATTGATTTAGTTGAGCTTGGTATTTCTGCTGATCATGCTGGGGAACACTATGTCAAGACAACCTGAAGTAGCTCAGCACACTAGTAAATGTAAAATCTAATACTAAAACCTCTAATTGCCTCCCAAAAGACATGTAGGAAAGAGAGGGAAAGAACGAAATATTTTTGAAGTCCATGAGTTACTAATTATAGTTAGGTTTTAGCCAGGCACCATATTTGCACGTTAGTCCTTTTCTTATTGTTTCCTAGATGGATTATTGAGTTTTGAGTCTGTTACTTTTCAGCTCCATTATGTCTACGCAACAAATGCAAAAGGTTTTTAACTCTTCAGTGTCTTTCTGGCAGAACATCATTGTTTGCCTTTCTGAAGTTTTTTAAATTAACAGCCTTGACTCTCTCATTTAGCCTGCTTTAACAGTGCTGCAAGTCCAAGGAATTCAGTTGCATTAATCTCATTTTAAGGCAAGATAGAGGAATGTCTATCTTATTATTTCTGACATATACCTCATATACCTGTAGTGAAAGTACAACTCTCATTAAATTTAGATTAAAAACCTGTGCATTTTATGCTCTGGACTTAAAACTCAGGTTTAACCCACTTCCTTCTGCCTCTACCACTGTACTGTCCTTCCTTCAAGAGCAACAAAGAAATTACTAATCTGCAAATCCGTCATTTTCAGTTTACATCTTTTCCAATTCATTTGGCTTTTTTTTTTTTTTTTTTTTAATTCAGCCTTGGAGCTCACTGATCACATTCCCCTTGAAATCTCATCCTTTAGGCTCTCATGACCTTGTCCTATTAGAACTCCTTTTCCCTTTCTAATAATTCACCCTGGTTTTCCTTCTCACTCTCTGTGTATGTACCACAGGCGCTTGTAGCCTTGGCACACTTTGTTCATTTCATATCCAGTTCTATATAGAGAGATAAGAAGTAAACCATTTTAATTGCGTACGTAAAGTCATCTTGCTCTAATGCAAAGTATGTTAAAGTCTTAAGCCTCACAACAGCCTGTGAGAAGCAAAAACATTACTATTGCTTTTCTACACTGGCAAAGAAAAACTCATTTATCCAAAATTCACATGAAACCCTGTGGCAGCCTGTGCATTAGCAACCAGAGGATTCACTTTTTTCTATCTCCAGATTCCTACATGGGCTTATGGATTTGACACTTCCTGAACTTTAGAATGGATATACTTCATTTACAGGCCATGCACACCAACTGCAGGCACTGACTCTCACCAGCCCAACCCCTCGAGCAAACACTTGTCTGCTCACCAAATGGTTCTCTGAGGAGAACGCCAGGCCTGGCAGGAGTCCTTTCTCCAGTTTACCACATAAGGCTTTGAGGCACTGACCACCACGTTAGGTGTATCACAGGAGAGTGCAGAATACACTCCACTTTCCCAACATCTATTGTAGGCAAGCAAAGCCAGAGTTAAGATGGATGGATCAGAGCTTACACATCACTTCAGGTGATGTCCAGGTCCTCATGTGCATTTGGACAGACAATGTGACTGTGTTGGGACCTTCATCCCGCCGCTAACACTGCTCTGCCAAACCAGCTTCCTTTTTCTTGTCAGGGGCTTTGTCATGTTGGTCAGAACACTGGCCCCAACTCCTGGCTTCTCTGCCGCGTTTCAGCAGCCACATCACCTGCTCCTTCTTCCTGCTTTTTCCTTTTGCTTTTTCAACCAGTTGGACTCCGGCCTTCATTACCGCCGATTTAGGTGGGACGAAAGCCACAGGTTATTTATGAGAGAGCAAGCACAAGTCCCACTCTGCCAGATATCTGGCGGGGATATTTTGGAGCCTACAAGAGCGAAAAAAACCGGCCCTCCACTGCGTCCGGGCGCCGCCGACGCTCTGCCTGTCACTCAAAGGCCAGAGGTCCTGGCTTCAATGCCGCCGCCTCACCCGTGGCAAGCCCGCACCCCGCAGCGCGCTAGTGGGGTCAGGGATAAGCGCACCCACGCATTAGTGACCCGCCGCCCACCTGGGGCCGGCCGGTGCGTTCCGGGTAGCCCAGAGCAGTGACACTCCCCCAGGCAGAGTTTCCTCCCTCCGCTGGCGGTGCGGGAAACGAACGGAGAGCGCCGGGGAGCCCATGGCCCTTCGGGGGCCAGCTTCCATCCGTACTACCCCCGCCGCGAGGGCGCCCCGGCCCAAGCTTCCCGGCCACAGCCCGAGGCCTATCCTTGCGCTCGGCGCCGGGGCTGGGCCCTGCGGGCTGCGGCGGCGGCGGCGGCGGCGGCGGCGGCGGCGCGGCCCGTCCTGCCCTGCTCCAGCCCGGGCCGGCCCCGCCCGCCTGGTGGTGCCGCCCCGCCCGCTTGACGCGCCGGCGGCGCTGGCGGGCTGGAAGTGGCGTACGTGCAAAGCGGGCCGCGAGAGTGGCGCCTCCTCCCTGCCCCGACACAGCGGCGGAGGCGCGGCGGGGAGAGGCGGTGGCCGCGCCGGCCCGCGCACTGGGCAGAGAGGCCGGCGGGGAGCGGAAGGCAGCCCCGCACCGCGCCAGCCGGCTGGCCCCGCCGCCGCTCTCCCCCTCGGCCGCGCCGCCGCCAACGAGGCGGCGATGAGGCGGCGCTAGCGGCGTTAGCGGCGCAGGGAGGGCGGCGCGGGCCCCCGCGGCAGCCCCGCTCCCAGGCGCCCCGAAGCAGGCCGCGGGCCGGCGGAGGGCGGCGGGGGCCGCGGCGGAGCCGGGCGGCCATGATGCAGTGAGCGCTCCCTCCCCGCGCGGCCGGGCGGGGACCCGCGTTAGCGCCGCTGCCGCCCGCCTCCTTACATAACCCCTCGGCGGCGAGCGGGGCTGCGGCGGCACCACCAGCGCCATGGCGAATGACAGCGGCGGCGGGGCCGGCCAGGGCGGCGGCGAGAGCAGCGGCAGCAACGGCAACGGCAGCGGCAGCAGCAGCGAGCGGGACCGGCAGTACTGCGAGCTGTGCGGGAAGATGGAGAACCTGCTGCGATGCGGACGCTGCCGCAGCTCCTTCTACTGCAGCAAGGAGCACCAGCGCCAGGACTGGAAGAAGCACAAGCTCATCTGCCGCGGCGGAGGTACGGCGGCGGCGACGGCCGCAGCAGGGGGCGCTGCCGAGCCCCACGGCGGCCACCCCCTGCCGACACGCGCCCACAGCACCGGGGCCTCGGCGGGAGGCGGCAGCCGGGCGACGGGGGCGGCCGGAGCCGCGGCGGGGAAAGGCGCAACGCCGGAGGCCCCGGCCGAGGCCGCCCCGCTGACCAACAACCACGTCGCCGCCGCAGCCGTCGGTGGTGAGGCGGAGGCCGCGGCCCAGTCCCCGTCGCCCTCCGGGGAGGCGGTGCTGCTGTATCGGGACAAGTCGAACCTGTACCAGGGCGGCGTGCAGGCGGGGCCCGGCGGGGCCGCGCTGCGCCCCAACGGGCAGACGAAGTCGCTGGTGCCGCAGCGGCTGGCTCTGGAATACATCGTGCCCTGCATGAACAAGCACGGTATCTGCGTGGTGGACGATTTCCTCGGCAAGGAGCTGGGCGGGCTGGTAGCCCAGGAGGTGCGGGCCCTCCACCACACCGGCCGCTTTACCGACGGGCAGCTCGTCAGCCAGAAGAGTGACTCCTCCAAGGACATCCGCGGCGACAAGATCACCTGGGTGGAGGGCAAGGAGCCCGGCTGCCAGACCATCCGGCTCCTCATGAATAGCATGGACGATCTCATCCGACACTGCAACGGCAAGCTGGGCAACTACAAAATCAACGGCAGGACGAAAGTGAGTGAGTGTGTGAGCCGGGACTCCCTGCCTACCCCTCCCTGCAGCCGCTTGGTGGGGGTGGGAGTGGCGGTGGGAGCGAGTTGGCGAAGCCCGTTCTTCCCCGGGCAGGGGCGTGTGTGCGCGCACGTGTGCGCCTGTCTGCCGGTGTGCGTGTGGCCGCGCGCGCGTGTGTGTCCGCGCGCGTGCACTCCCCACAGCCGCCTCCCGCCCGGCCGCGGCGGGACCCTCTGCCACAGGCCCTGGCCGTGTTGGCCTCTGCCTCGGCGACCTCGGGCCAGCATCGCCGGCGGGCAGCACCCGGGGATTTTTCTCCACCCAGGAGGTGTGAAAATGTTTGTTTGACTCTTCACTCTTCCATAAGAGCGAAGAATAAAATAATAATAGCAGTAATTAAAGGAAAAATAAAAGGGCGATCTCATATCCCAGCTTTTTGTTAAAAGCTTGACCTGGAAGCTTATCCGTTGGGCGACGAATATTAAATTTTTTTTTCCTGTGGTCTCCCGAAAAATCTGAAAGCAGCGTACTCCTGAGCTCCTGCAAGCAGGGGTTGCCTGAGCACGGCTGCAGTGCGTTCTGGCCGGGACAACAGCTCTCGCCTTACCGTGGCCAGCGCTTGCCGAAAAGAATGAAAAGTTTTGTGCATAATGCGGGTTGGGATGAATGGGTTGGATTTTGGCAAGTCCCGGCTCAAAATGCGGCCTGCCGACTGCTGGGCTTAAAAATGCGTGTGGGAACCCCGCGTCAGTGAGGAGAGCCCAGCTCTGTAACCAGCGAGGTGCGTCCCGCTGCCAGTTCTGCTGCCCTTGGCAGGAGAGTCACAGATTCACAGATATTAGGGGTTGGAAGGGAGCTAGAAGATCATCTAGTCCAACCCCCCTGCCCGAGCAGGATCACCTAGACCAAGTCACCCAGGAAGAGATCTTTGGGGAAAGTGTTTTTGTTTTGTTTGAGGGGTTTTGCTTGTTTGTTTGTTTTGTTTTTGCGTTACTGCCATCAAGTCTCGTTGCTTCAAAAGCCTTACTCTTTAGATGTAAATAAAATTTGCGAAATTGAGACCAGACAACTGAGTTAAAAATCTCCCGTTGTATTAGCTTAATTAGCAAGTCCTTTAAATAAAATTCACGCCCTTGGTAGAGCACTATTGATGAATATGCATCAGTCTGTTTTCCGTTTTTTTGTTTTTTTTTTTAAAAAAAGAATAGTGGGGGGAAAAACCCTTTTACAATTTGCTACCTCTATTAAAACATAAGGAAGCTAGTGAATTGGTAGGAACCATCCTGCCGGGGTGGTTGCACTGTCACAGACAGACTGTTGTTGCTGCAGCTGCAGAATCTCAGCTGCTAGGAAGCTGCGGGAGGGAGAAGGGGAGAAACTGGAAGGCAAATAACAGCCTTGGATTTGTTTGGGGCACGGGAAATTCCCATGATAAAGGGAATTTTTTACTGCCTTTAGTTGAACCAGTACAGTGATAAATTTTTTTAGTCAAGATTCACCCTAGATCCCCACTAGCCTGGACTTTTCTAACCTGATTTGTCTTGCAGTCATTGCTTCAAATTTGCACTCTGAAAATATCAGTGGCTTTGCTGGGTTTCAATTTTATGCAGCAAAGAGGAATACTTCTGTATATACTTCTGTATGCTATACTTCTGTAAACAGTAGGTTCCAGGGCTTTAGAAAAGGACTTTTGGAATTGTAATCCTATATCAAGGGTGTAATTCCTGAATTACTCTATTTTACATTTCTAAGTAGGAACTGATAATTTTACTTATTGTGAAAAATGGAACAAAAATGTCTTCATGCTGCACTCCTTTTGTGGAGCAGTAGCAAAGCAATGAAGATTGTTTAGCCCTACTTGAATTTCAGTCACTGCTAAAATTCCTCTGTATTTGGGGTATCAAAATTGATACAGGGATCAGATCAGTAAAGGAGCAGTGCTTTGCTCCTTGGTGGTACAGATGTGCATTACTTTCTGTCTTTTCACCTTCCCTTGCTTATCTCCTCACAAAAGTCATGGTGCTTGTAGCACTGCAGGAAGTTCCAGCAACAGCAGAATGAAAACTGTCAGTCAGTCTCACAGTTTGGTTCCTGAGTTGAATAAACAGATGAAGTTAGTGAGAAGAGGTGGATGAGTCCCTGGAAGAGTTTGATCTGTTAAAACATGGGATTTGCCAGTGTTTGGAATGCTTATTTGTAAAGTCAGGGTGTAGGAGTCATGTGCCTTTCTCTCTTCCATCCACAGAGAACTGTGCCTTTCCTTTGCCTTTAATGCCACAAGCAAGTTGAGTTGAAGGGCTCTGGTGGGGGAGCAGCCTGGGAGTGAAAACCCGGCTTCTGTCTGGTCAGATGGGGAAAAGGGAGGACGTAAGATAAACATGATAATAAACATTATAATGGTTATATGAAGTAATTTTTTCTTCACTTCTTGTCCCTGCTTTTTTTTGAATTGAGGTTTGATTGCATTGCTGACAGAGTCCAGGTATAGGTTTTATTCTTGGCAGTATAGATGAGTGTGCAGTGGGGATACTGTAATAGCTGCAACAAGTTACTCTGGAGCTTTTCTGTTAGTGCACTTTGCACAATGACAGCTGCTTAGTTCATTTAGTCAAATGCAGTCTACTTTCAAATCTGGCTGGGTGTGTTGGGTTTGCTTTTAGAGAAAAGACATTTTAAAAGCAGTGATTCGTGTGTAATATTTGTTCTTCTTGGATTCATTTAAACTATTAGGACTAAAATGGTTAGAAATGTGGAACACATTGACTGACTGAGCTCTTGGAGAATAATGATACTATTCCTGTGTGTGTATGTTGCAATACTGTGGTTTGCATGGTTGGCGTGTGGAGTATTTAGTGTGCCATTTACTGAAGGTGCTAAATAAACCAGTTTGCAGTGTTACGGTGAGATTTTTTTTTCCCCAGCATCTGAACTAGCAAAAAGAATTCCAGCCCTTGGGGATCTCCGTGCCCTCTCTAAAATGCCAGCAGTGGTAGCTGCACAGGGTGATGGGTCGGCGCGGAGTTAATTAGTTGCAGTTGGGTACAGGGCAGCGGCTGGAGTGGAGCTGCACTCATTAGTGGCAGGGATGTAGCTGTGCTGAGGTGTTCTGCCGTGGTGAAGTATAGAAGTTTGTGTTCCCTCCAAAAGTTACTTGCTGAGAAATCAGGTGTGCAATGTTGTAGCTCTGAGGAGAAGGTTATATTGTATTCATGGTTCTAAAGGGGTTTTTTAAGACTTTTTTTTTTTTTTTTGCCCCGTAGACCTTTAAATGAAAACCAAGTGAAAAAATCCAAACCACATGCAGTTATATTGTTATTGGGGTTCACTGCAGTGTCTTAAACTGGCTTGGTTTTTTAATGTTGTATAAGGTTTGCCATTTTGTCACAGGAGCTTTTATTGAATCTTTAAACTTTACCAGATCTAGTTCAAGCTCTGTAAATAAGCACATCCTATTAGAGGGAACAAATCATAAATAAATCCACTCCAGTGTGCTGAAACTATTACTGAGTCTTCAAAGCTTTGTTAATATACCTATAATATATTTGAGTTTTATTCTCTCTACTTTAACTAGCAGCTGAATTTTACAAAATTGAAGGGATTATTGATCAAAGGTTTTAATTACACTGTTAATCAAGGCTAATTGCTTTTGGTGTTCTTTACTACTAAGGTCAGCTACCAGGAGTCCCAGGTCTCCAAGACCACAGATGAAGTCTGGAGGGAGGAAGTTCTT